>QRDG01000250.1:5617-122802 GCA_012064385.1 Puccinellia tenuiflora | reverse complement strand
CTAGGGTTGAGTTTATGTTGTAAAGAATTAAAGGTTCAACTCAATGTTTCCTTTTTTAGTAAGGTTTCTTGAAAAAGGGAAAATAGAATGATGAAACATACATTCATATCAGAAGTTTACAACAGGTACTCAAGAGTCCAATTATAGACCTTTTATTTTTTCCGCGACCACTACGACTTATAAAACCCTCCATTTTTGTTCTTTCCTTACCACGATAGAGCTCGTCATGATTTTTGAAATGCTTTCTACTTGACTATAAAATTTGGTGCTCGATAACCTTTTTAGCTCTGTTTGGATGCATAGAATTGGGCCTCAGAATTGGAATTGGGTTGAATTCCAAATCCAAGATGGAAATGAATTGGCCCCCAATTCCAATTCTGTTGTTTGGGAGTGCATGGAATTTGTTGTTGAAATCAATGGTTGACCTCTCCGCGCCGCTCGTCCCTGGAGGCCTTACCCGCGCCGCTGCCGACGGGGTGCTCTCCCCGCTGCCCACCGACGGGGTCCTGTCCGCGCCGCCAGCGGGACCTCTCCACGAGCGTTCGTGCGCAGCCGCCGCCGTCCTCCGCACGCCATCAGCGTCCTCTGCCGGAGCCGCCGGGTCCTCCGTTGTAGGAGGAGTACCTTGCCATGGCTGCTATGCTGGACCTAGGGTTAGGGCCGGGAATCGATGGAGGACATGGACATGGAGAGGGAGAGCATGACGGGGGATGGGGGGACAGCACTCGCCGCCGTCGGTCTCGCGCGCGCATGGCGGAGGACGGGGGAGGTCGACCATGGCGGAGGGGGGTGGCGGAGGGGACTCGGGAGCGAACCGGTACAATTTCGAACGTTTCTGAGCCTATGATCTCGAAATTAGCGAGAGGGGGTTCTCCACACGCGCGGGCCAATCTCGGAATTTGCTGGCAAATCTGGACCCCAATTTCTTGACCACCCCAAACAGCAGAATCAGCCCAATTCCAATTCCGAGATCCAATTCTGTGCATCCAAACACAGGGTTATTGAATTGATGACTGCAACTTGATGTGTGTCGCTAATATCAGTGCATGCAAAGGTGCAAAGGCTCATTGTTAGCTTGTGATGGGAATATAGAATATCGAGTTTACCAGTCGGGCGTCACCCACACCCGTACCCGCATCTGGGTATAGATTTTATACCATACCCGCACCCGTCAGGGTATTAAAAACCCATGGGTAAACCCACCCAACAACTCAACGAAGGAATATTAACAACATAACATGTAAGAAAACAATGACATGTAGGATTATATATTCACTAATTCGGCCCTGGGTGATGAGATCGATTGTGCAGGGCGTTCGGACATCTATAATGCAGGAGATGAAGCGATAGGAGGCGTGGATGACTGGGCGTGGCGTCGTGTTGTGAGTTGACTTAGACGCGACGGGCCCTAACATTGGGGTGAGATAAAATAAAACATAATTGTTCGTAAAGTTAAACTAAATTGACTGTAAATTTAGCACTTGTCTCGTTTACTCAAGGTATGAAATTTTGGAAATTGTTTTTTTAGAGAACTCACGTGTCATATGCAAAATAAACTGGGTACGTGGGTATGTGGGTATGGGTTCTGGTATACCACACCCGCACCCACTGTGCCCACTGGGTACACACTTTTTACCATTTGCATACTCATGGGTAATTTCTCTTTACCAAACCCTCACCTTACAGGGTAAAAACCCGCAGGGTAGATGGGTAATGGGTACCCTCAGTCTTGCGAGTGGGCCAGGGCAGGACTGAATCGGGCCATGGCCTAGTAGGAGGTTGGCCCATGAAAAATCCCTGTGTGCTGGCACTGACGAGTGACGACGGCTCCTGCTGTCCACTCGCCGAATCGGAATTTGACAGAATGTGGAGCAAACCTGCAAAGTCAGTGTTACGAGACAATATAGGATTGGTAAGAGAGTTTGACAGGGTTATCACCAAACACTTGTTTATCATTTGATTAAATATCTAAGTGATTAGCATACTCCGGTCTGGGGGAAAATCAAGCCATGATCTTGAGTCAACCTGTCCAACCGAGGAAATATCAGTTTGCAAAGATTGCGTGGCAAACACATCATACATTAGTGCAGCTCTGTCTTACACTCTTACTAGGGTAATGACAGCCAAAGGAAAAAAAACAGTTATGAATCGAGTGAGCCTACACATGCTCTAAGGGCTCATTTGATTCATAAGGTAGAAAAATTGTAGGAAAAGGAAAATCTACAGGATTGGAATGTTATGTCAAATTGAATCCTATAGGAATAGTAATTCTCTTTGATTGTGATAAAGGAATTTTTCATGAGGTTGGACCTCATGTTTTTTTCCTATAGAATTTACACTACAAAATTCCTATGGAATTATTTCCTATAGCATATGTTCCTATGAATCAAACAACTTAGATAGGAAAAGTTCCTATAGAATTTAATCCTCCAAAAATCCTATGATATTTCTTTGAATCAAAAGGGCCCTAACTGTTTGATACATCAATAACCTGAAACAATTTCGAGCAGCATCAGTTCAGTAGCACGTCAGTACGACACAGATTGAACAGAACTGAAGCATAGCAACGTCACGTTCAGATACCAATCCCAACAAATATAAGGCCGAAAGTTACAGGGCCAAGAATCAATCAGTGGGCTGGAATCCAAACATTTTGTAATATAAACATACTGAAATCTTTCCCTGAAAAGATTACATTGTGAGCCCTTGGGCTGTTTATATAGTAGAGAAGACTTGGGGGCTAAGGGAACTAGGAGAGATAGACTAGGATTACAACTCTTTAAACCCTAAACGTAATATACTCTAACACCCCCCCCCCCCCCCCCCCCCCCCCCCCCGCAGTCGGATCGGTAGTGACGCGAACAGCAGGAGCGTCGCGGACGGTCTGACTGGAGCATAATCCGAAGTAGAGGGAGCCGAGGTGATAGCCCTTGATGCCGATGTCGATGTAGCCGAGGGTGTGGGCGCTGTCGTCGTGGTCGATGTCGCCGTTGGTGATGTCGTCGCTGTTGATGAAGTCGATGAGGTTGGTGTTGTTGTGGTCGATGTCGTCGTTGAGCCTTAGAGGAATTCGCCGTAGTAATGTAGTCGATGAAGTAGTTGGAGTCGGAGTAGTCGAGGTAGGCGACACGCCTTGCCGAGCTTGCCGGACTCGGGAGCGCGCCGGGGACGAAGGCACGCGTCGGTGTTGCCAAGACCGGACGTGCGAAGATAGGGACCACCATGAGCCTTACGAGCCAGAGCCGGATGAAGAAGCAGAGAAGATCTCCGTTGTCGGCGGCGCGTAGCGCAGATTTTCCGCCGTTTTGTTGTCGGAGTAGACGAAATAGTTGCAAGAAGAAAATTGATTAATGTAAAAAATAAAAATAGAGTGCAACTCTGGCGGCGAGGTCGTGGTGGACGAAGACGATGAAGTAGTTGTTGATGAAGATTGAATTGTAGTGGTAGTTGATTTTGGGGATTAGACCCCTATTTTCCGCGTATCAGCGCGGCGTCGCTGGTGGAGAAGAAGAACTTTGTTTTGTTGGTGCTGACGATGACCATGATTGTTGGGGGCGGCGACGATGCAGCGATGTTGGTGTAGATGGTTGTCGGCGATGATGACCCGAACGTTGTTGGTGCAGCCCTTGTTGACGGCGAGGCGTGTACTCGAGACGTGGCGCGAGATCGGTTGAAGACCGACATCGCGCTGTGCGTCAGGCCGAGGATGTCGCGCTCCAGATTGAAGTGGATGGCTCGGAGTAGATGCGCTTCATGACGATCTTGCGCTGTAGACTTGCAGCGGTGCAGCTAGCGGATGGAGCTGATCGATCCTTGCCCCATGCATAGCACGCATGCAGCCTCTAGTACAATGATCCGATCTTGACGAATCGATCTGTGGAGAGCACTGGCGAGATGGCTAATCGGATATTTGGTAGGTAAAGATAAAAAAAAACGAAATTGCTAAACCTATGAATTATCGGAGGAAAAACTAGCTACGAGATGCGATGCCCCCGGCGATCATGGAGATCTCGCCAGGGGCGGCGCGGCGGAAGCGATTTGTGGCTAAACCCTAGGCCGAGGAGCGAACCGCTCTGATACCATGAAAGATTGCGAAACTATTGTATAATTGGTGATTACATTGTGAGCCCTTGAGCTGTTTATATAGTAGAGAAGACTTGGAGGCTAAGAAAACTAGAAGAGATAGACTAGGATTACAACTCTTTAAATCCTAAACATAATATACTCTAACAAAGAAGACACATTTGCGTTTAAGATCAGATAGCTAACTTTCCACTGATGATGCTAATATCACATCCATACAGAACAGTCTGATAAGAACAGAATGAACCAACACATCTCACGTACAGCGTAAGAACAATCACACGAACGACGCAGCAGCCTAGGCTCTCTCCCCGGATACGTCTTGCGAGTTGGATGTCCGTGGGCATGATGGTGATTTGCTTGGCGTGGATGGCGTAGAGGTTGGTGTCCTCGAAGAGTCCCACGAGGTAGGCCTCGGCGGGCTCCTGTAGGGCGGTCTGGGCGGAGACGGCGGAACTCAGGCACTCAGGCAGCAGAGATCCATCTTGAAGTCCTGGGCGATCTCCCGCACCAGGCAGTCCCTGATACGTCATATTTCTGCCGTATCCGCGCAACCTAGCCAGGCACTGGAAGGGCAGCTTGCGGTCTTGCGGACAGCCACCGTGCCGGAGCGGAAGCGGTGCTGCTTCTTCATGCCGCCCGTCGCCGGGGCCGAGTGGCGCGCCGCTTTGGTCGCCAGCTTCTTCCGCGGAGCCTTGCCGCCCGTCGACTTCCTCGCCGTCAGCTGCTTCGTACGGGCCATCGGGGATTTAGTCTGAGGTGAGGGATCCGTGGCGTGGGGGATTGGTTGGTCGCGGCTGACGTGTATCTAGCGAGCTTTTAGGCGTGTGGAAGACGGGCTTTGCAAATAAGCTTCTCACGACGATGGAGCCTACCACTGGTCAGTGAAGTGATTTGTGTTTTCGAGATGCCAATCTTTCTCTTCATGCATAAACCAACAGCAATACACACAAAAATACTCCAACAGGTTCAAATCTCTACATGTTCTGTTAATTTTACTTCAGTTTGGTGGTGGCGAGGTACATGTGGCGAGAGGTCCGTGGGGCGACAATGACAAGCGACAGATAATCCGGCCCGGTAATCCTTCATGGCGCCAGCTTTGCATAGTTCTACGTCGTAGTTAGTTTTTGTCTCCGAAGTTGCACTGTCGTAGGCGTGTGTGGCCGGTTGTTTGGTGATTTTTATGGCTTCTCGCACATGTTGTGGTAGCGCCCACCGCGTGGAAGACGATGACGAAGTCGGATTCGCTTGCTCCAGCAGGAGCGACGACGATGACGCATGTGTTCTGCTGCGGTGGTGTATTTCTCTCCACGCCGCTGTGAGTCGCATCGTTATTGAGTGTCAGTTGAGCTAGGCATGTTGTACTGGGTTTTACCCGTTTTTTCAATAGTTAACCGGGTAACTCTCTTCTTAATTAATAAAAATGGCAAGTTTTTGCCATGTTTCAAAAAAATAAATAAATCAATTTAGTTAAAAATTTATCTCACAAACTCAAAGGAGATAAACCTTCCTACACTGTGTCATGCCCAACACAAACAAGAACCCAATCATGACGATCCATTATCTAGAAAAGATTTAAATTCCAGTTTCACGTACAGACTTGACTATAATATGGATGTTTCCTTTCAGAAGTAACAATAGGTTACCAAGAATCTGATTATACATTCTTCACCCGACACGTACTGGTAGTGAAAACAAACGTCTTAAGCGAGTAAGATAAAACAACTACGGTGTACAATACACTGGATGAATCGTGTTGCATTGCTCAACCATGCCAATGTGATCGACTTGTTGGTCGGCGAATGCTGCGTACCTTCTTTGGTGGGGCTCGGAAGTCAATCCACCCCCACCATAGGGTCACTGGTACTCGCTGAAAAACCACACCGCCTAGCTGCAAAGGTACTCCCCGCGCGGAGCTTCTCCTTGAAGTACCTTTGTCGCCATAGTGAACACGTTACATCGTTTCCAAAAGGCGGTTTAGCTATTCGGCTTTTTATTTCTAGATGCTAGCTAGCCGCAACATTGACTTATGAACTCCACGAAAACCCTGATGTTTTGCAAATAGGTGCAAACTTATAGGCCCCACGGGGAAGTGTCGCAGAAGACTAGACAATAAATAGAAAGCGCTACACCCGAGGCTCTCTTGCACTAATCAATGAATGAGTTGAATGGGAAGTCTAGTGAGCCATGCTAGCAGTGCCATTCAAACTGTTTAGGCAATCAACAGAGTGTTACGTTCAAGTTCATTGTTGAGAATCCTGATGCTTCCTAATCCTAGGTACTCCCTCCGATCCATTTTAAGTGTCGGACGAAATGAAGCAGTGCATCCTTTGGATGTAGAGGCTGGGGATTTACCCCATTTCTAAAAAAAAAAAAAACATATTTGTAACCCTCCTGACGACACTTTCTTAGGATCGGAGGTAGTAGTACTTTGTGTACGCGGTGCGTAGCTGCAACTTATCTCTACCTTCTAGTTTTTCACTCTACCTTGTGTTGGACGCTTTGTTTTGAAATAATCTGCTATGCTTCTCTCTTCTTTAATATTCCCTCCGACCCGTTTTAATTATCGTGAGAAATAAACTAAGCAGTACAATTTCTATCTCAACTCACGACATTTATTTGGGATTGGAGGGAGTAGGATTTTTGGTGCAACAACCAAGCTCTCTATACTTACATGACTTCAGTAAGCTCTAAAGGAGCACATGGACATTAACTGTGCAATAGTGAGCAAAATCACTCTAGATCTATGATGTGATAAACACCTCCTGCAATCTGTCACACATAAAGAGCACAACTAATATTAGTGTAGCTATGAATAATATCAAACAATTACAAAAAAATATGTTGCACGTAATTGTCAAATATTTTATCTAAAGGCAGTCTAACTTTATTTAATTCCTGGATTCGAGCTTGAGAAGTTAATGAAAAGAAAATTAGTGAGACTCCATGGTAAAAATTTACTACTTACTTAATTAGTAAGCATTGCAGTCACGACGCGAGATATATGAATATGTCAGATGTAGTTAAAAGTGCACTAAATTTAAAGACGGCTCGTGATGTAGTTGAACAAATGAAGTTGAAACACATGGTGGAGTTGAACAAGTGCATGTATAATATTTGACACGGCTGAATGAACTACATCACAGTCAACTTCCAGTAAAATGAGAGTTCAATCATCTACACAAAAAATGTTTGTACGAGAGTGGGGGTTCCCGTGCAGGACCAGTCGTTGGTGGCGTGGATTACCACCCAGAGTGACATCATCTTCAAGGGCTACCCCATCTACGGGAAAGGTGGTCGGTGCGATCATGGTGGAAGCCGTAGTTTGGCGTCTAGCAGGGTTCTTCCCAGGTTGCCTACAACATGCGGAGTGGTGGGAGGTATTTCGTGTTGAGTACGGCTGCCTTTGGTAGTGCGGTGATGATGATATGCACTCAAATATATTCTCAAAAGTTTGGTAGATGTTTCTAGAAAGCCCGTTAGCAATATGAAATCTAGCAACCTACACTAGTACAAAACGACTCTATGGACACAGTTCAAAACGCCCTTTGACAACAGAAAAGGCTATATGCCTCGTGCAAGGTGTGAAAGCCCTCATTAGCAACAGAGGAATTAACCGTTACCGATGATCCCACTTATGGGCAACGGACATAAACGTTTCTCTGTTTCCTTAAGGTATGGCTCATCGGTGGCGGTGTTTTGTATATACTTGTTTGTACTCATGTTATTTCGGTTGTCTATAACAACATCACATAGTTCACAATATGACACAGGAACAATATATCTTTACACACAAATATCTTTCACAATATGACCGATTCACAAACATATACTCCATAATATTACCAGTTCACAACATATACCTATCTTACACGTAGGAAGACACAATTTACGATCACCTGGCCGTTTGCCTTTCTTTGGATCGATAGTGTCACTGAAATATAATAACTTCATCTATGTGACATTTTGCTAACACTGTCCAAAACACTCTTAATTTAAAAAATGTTACATATAGTGCACCAAAACTTCACAATAATGAGGTCAGTCACATTGCATCCTTCAATTATTGTTTCTTATTGATTTGTGGGTTAAGAGCCAGTTCTTTGTTTACATACAATAATCTTCTCTTTCATAGTTAATTTCCTCTCCATGTTAGCCCATATCCTACTTGGTATATGTTAAGAAATGCCTGAGTCGCCGCATTAGGGAAGGTCTTAGAGCAATTCAAATAGATGATCAATTTTAGAGAACCTCAAACCTCGGATAGGGCACCGAAAAATGAGTTATAGGACATCATAGTAGGGCACCAAAACATTTTTTCATCTTACACAAATGCATACATATGAATCAGGAAATGCATAAATAGTATCAAATTATGTCCCAAATAATTGCCAGCCAAATCAAACATAAATAGTATATAATTATTACATAGTGCATCAACTCTTACAATAACAATCAACACCAAATTTCTCGAATATAACACAAAGTTCCTCCAACACCTGATAGGAACTGTTAGAGGAGGTCATGACCGATAGTGTTTGAGGACGAGGAGACGCTAGAGATGTCAACGGGGAGGATGAGCTAGCCTCGTTCACACTGGAGTTATCGTCGGTCGCTCGCGGTTGGCGTCGGCGCGCAGAAGATGATTCGACTTGGTGGTGGCTGCAGTGATCGTTTCGGTGCGTGGGCGCCGGTCGAAACAACGTGTCGACAAAGGTGGGAGGATGGGCTGGTGGGTGGGAAGCGGAATTGGGGGGGGGGGGGGGCAGCGGCCAGGGGCGATGGTCGATCTCTAGTGGGTCTACTGCGGAAGTGGGAATTGGTGGTGGAGGACAGCCTAGAGTCGGGGCTGACTGCGGGGTGGTGGGAATCGGCGGTGGCAATGGGTGTCAGAGAAGAAGGTGAAGCTTCGGAGGAGCAACCAGGTTGCACGCGGTCACGTTTTGGATTTGGGACAACCGCATGGGTGATGTATATTTGCATCACCAAAGACTAAATATTCTGGCATGCACAATTTTTTTACATCACCTTATAGGGATGCAACATTTTCTAGAGCATGTTTTTTTTTGGCCTTTGGTGCCTTACAAATCAGTTTTTTTTTGGTATGTGCCCTAAATTAGATCATCTATTGGAGACGCTCTTAGGCGTGTGGGTGCCGTCACTACTAGGGAACAGGCCATCTGTGGCGCACCAAAATAGTGATTCTGTGGTGCATCCAGGAAATGGTGGGATGCGCCACAGAAATCTCGCCACTAAAATATATTTCTGTGGCGCACCCCCACGGTGCGCCACTGCTGGTGCGCCACAGAAATATATCTGTGGCGCATCTGTCCTCCATGCGCCACAGAATTGCATGCGCCACAGAAAACTAAAAGATGCGCCACAGAATAATTTAAATGTATTTTCAATTTTCTGCTGCATGCTGTACAAATACAGGTATATTACAGAAAATACAGGTATATCACATTACATGAAATACAGGTATATTACAGAAAACAGGAAATACATGTATATATTATAGAAAATACAGGTATATCACATTACTTAGAGCCCGAGATACATGATTTTTACACAAGTCATGATACAAAAGTTCATCGTTTCACACATTAATTACAAGTGCCAAATTTAGGGGTACAAAAGTTCATCTCATGTCACATAAGTCATAGTACAAATAAATTGACCCAGCAAGAGACCGTCGACAAGTGGGCTGAGGCTGTTATCAGCGTCGGACGCAAGAACCGCCGATGATAAGTGGGCCCTAGTGATTCCTTAATGTCTAAGCAATCACTAGGGCCCACTTATCACGACGGTTCCTGCGCCCGACGCTGAAGCAGCCTCAGCCCACTCGTCGACGGTTTCTGCCGGAGGAACCGCTGGAGTCTCTTCTTCCTGAGTCGCTGCTGTGGTCTCTTCCTGGGTCACTTTATTTGTACTATGACTTATGTGATGGAGAACACATCTAGCTCCACTGGTAGGATTGAGACTTCTTCTTGATCGGCTCCGGGAACGGTTTATAGCAGTCTTTCGTCATCCACGTCCTCATGTCATTTTGCCTGTCTAGGCGTTTTTCGATCTCCCACTTAGAAAGCCCTGGAGATGGATTGGGATATATATTTGGTTAATAATATATCGAGTGAGGCAAGGCTTTCTTTTATAATACATCCTACCTCTGGCTTTGTGTAAGGACCCCCCTTCTGTCATGACATATTCCACGATGATTTGCGATAACTGCATCTGGATGCGATGGAAGTCTTCTCTAAGATCAGCGTCGGTGATTTCCCCACTAAGTTTGGTCCATTCTTGGAGACTAGCTGGCCACCTCGTTTTCTCTGCATCCCGGACAAACCCTTTAATGTGATGGAGGACGTAGAAGGCACCCTTCACGCTGCCAGTCGCATGCTTGATGCAATGGAACCCGATCCCATAGCATAAAATGTGTTTCTTCTCCTTCGTGAAACGTTCCCCATTCTTTTCTTCGTGGAAGTGGCCTCCCTTTTGGGCATAGCCCTCGAGAGCCTCATTGAGAATACCCTTTATTCTGTTGTAGTCTTTAAGACTCCCCGAGTCGATATAAGTGGTAACGGACCACCTCGGGCTTAGGATGATGAGTACGCAGTACTCATCACTGCTCAACACAATTGAAACGGAATGTTGGAAAGGATCAACAATAGAAGAAATCTATAAGAAAGCATAAGATATGACGGCGGCGACCGGATGTGTACTTACTCGGAAAATAAAGGCAGAAGAAGGCTGATCTTATCCTGGTTGTTCAGCATGATTCTCTGGAGGAACTCCGTGGCCATGGCCCATGTCGTTGATCCTTCCACCAACTGGCTGTCGCGCATGTAGTAGGGATCCACTACCTTGACGTACGGGGTATTATATCTCCTGATCCTCATCACCTGGTTGAGTGCGTATATGCGGACCAAGTTATAGTCCAACCGTCTTATAGTGAAACAGCCTGAAGACGTCCTCGTACGATATGAAGAACAGATCCGCGGGGGCTTCATGGACGAAGTCGGCCAAGTATTTTGGCACCTTGACAGTGAACACCGGGTAATTTGGATCCTCTTCTTTAAGAAGGTTGCCCTCTAGCGTCAAGATAGCATTTTGCAAAGAGAGCATGCATCCGTCTGCGAGGTGGAGTAGCTCCCGAGACAGGATCGGTTGACAAGCTTCATGAACTCGGGTCACGCCATCCGCACGGGGTGATACCATGTCTTCATACCCCCGGATAGTCGTCTTAGGAGCTGGCTTACTTCTCTTCATGTGCTTCTTCTTCTTTACCTCTGGGGATGCTGGGGGTGCATCTTCTGTAGCCACATTGATTGAGTACTTGTTGGAGCCGAAGCTGATCATTGGGGGAGGCCGTTTTTTCCCTCCCTCAATCCAAACCCTGACACCCTCACAGATGGTAGGAAAGAGCGACGTCAACGTCTTTGTCACTGCCTGTGCGATGACCGTCTGAATCATACTATTTTCCTCTATCGTTTCCTCGCTCCTGTTCGAGAACCCCCGGCCTCGTTATTGTCAGCCATGTTCGCACCTATAAGGAAAAAACGTCGAAGTTAGTACACCAAATATAAGAAAAAATTCACTTAATTAAGTACTAAGATACCCGGCCCATGCATTAGTCGGAATACCCCATATGTCCTATTTTTAGCAAAGTCATGCTAAAATTCACGAAATTTTTTGCCAAGACCTTTGCTAAAAAAGGGACACATGGAGTACCCGAATTTGCCGGAACGGAAGTTAATCGAGGTTCCGGCAATCTCAAGGGCCTCTCGGGGTACCTGCAAGTATTTCATAAAAATATCCACATCTCCGGCCAGCAACTCCGGCCGGCATCTCCACGACACGATGGTCGGAGCACAAAAGAAAACAGTAGCTAAAATTAACCTAAAACACTAGCTAAACCTAAATTTTCCCTTTGTGGAATTTTCACAAACACCTTGCTTGCAAGGGAGAGGATGGAGGAGCAGGAAGAAATGGCAAGGAGCCAAAGGAGGGAGAGAAGGGGAGGGTCGGTGCTCACCGCAGGGAGAGGAGGGGGAGGAGGAGGGGAGGGGCCTTGCCAGGCGCGGGGACGGCGGAAGCGGGCGCAAGGACGGCCGGCCGTGGAGGGGATGGAAGAGGAGCAGCACCTCGGGGAGGGGATGGAGAGGAGCAGCACCTCGGGGAGGGGATGGAGAGGGCGGCGTGTGAAGGGCGGCGGCGGCGTCATCGTCGAGGTGGCCGGCCGGTGGGCGCGGTGGAGGTGCTCCTCGTGGGCGTCGAGGTGCCGCGGCGGAAGGATTGGGCTGGGGCGGCCGGCGGCGGCGAGTTGGGGCGGTGGTGGTGCGGCGGCCGGCGGTTGGGCGTCGAGGGGGGCGTGCGCGGGTGTGTTGGGGGCGAAAGGAAGGAGAAGGGAAGAGAAAGGGGAGAGCCCAGCAAAATGCCTAAGTGCTGGAATTCTGTGGCGCATGGATCAACATGCGCCACATATATGCAACTTTCTGTGGCGCATGGAGTTGGATGCGCCACAGAAAGTTGAATTTCTGTGGCGCATGTGGATCCATGCGCCACAGAAAAGGAGGGGTAGGATGCAATCCAGCCGTTGGTGGTGGGGCCCACAAATTTTCTGTGGCGCATGGGCACTGGTGCGCCACAGAAAGTCGTAATTCAGTGGCGCATGAGCTAAACATGCGCCACAGAAAGGGGAGGAATTCTGTGGCGCACCTCCCACAGTGCGCCGCAAAATATTTTCTGCGGCGCACGGCCACTTTGGTGCAACACAGAATAACCTTCCACCTATAACTAGTTTCCTAGTAGTGTGTGCTACTAGAAATCTTTATCACAACGATGGAGCCTACTTGTTAGTGAAACGCTTCTCTTTGAAACATGATTTCGCTCCACTTTATAAATAAAGTTATACGGTGAAAATAATACAACGTGATGAGGGAAATCTTTTACAAAACAGATCAAAGGTAAAGAAAAAATAACAAAGAGAACCAAACTTGACCGAAGGCACCGGAATGAAACCAAGGGGGAACCGACCGAGCACTAGCGAGTAGAACCGAGAAGAAAAGCGTACGCGCAATGATGATGAAAAAATTTAGTTTCCAGCAATTTAAAAACGTCACCGTGAATGGACGACGCGGTGGCACTCTGGGGAGCCTATCATACACCTGAGATGCTTTAAGCTCTACGGAGCCAGATGAAGGTATCACCGTTTATATTTTTAGATTTGTAGATCATGGCCAAACTTAAGACAAAGAGTATCAGGGAAAGATGATAGATAGACAAGTATAAGTGCATAACTCAAGAGCGACAAATAACAACTAGAGTGTCGGCAAGTGACGTTTATTTCACATTGAGCATCTAACATCGAAAGGTCGTAAAAAAAATCAATGTGAGGGGATAACCTGTACCATTTATTTCAAGAGGGTAATCCCATCGTTTGTCAGCTTGATGTCACCAGCTCTATCTTGAACCCTTTGCGCTATCGAGGACAATCAGGTAGAGGCCGTAGAGCACATACTACTATCGTTCCTCCTTGAAACCTCAGAAACCTAGATGGACGAGCCCCCGCCAAGCCAATGCAGGCACGTCTCAACCCTTACTTAGACCCTATGTAATTAACCTTGTGGTTTGTCCAGAAGATGTGAAGAAAGCTCTGTCACATTCTAGAAACATTACACATGATTTGATTATGCAATTCACTTCATAATATCGTTATTTCTCCGTGAAAAAACCTTATGTGAAACGACTGGAAAGTCAAGTTGCCAGAAACATATGTTGATAATCCATTATCTAAAAAAATGATGATCTTGTGTTTCACGTCTACAATAAATTATAGTTCGAATTTTTTTTCCTTTTCACAACAGGTGATCAAGAATACGATTACACATCACTGCAACCGAGCCTGGAATTAGACAACCTATCAGTGTGGTCAGCTGGTCATATGTGTTAGCTGACGAACGCATGCAACCCACTCTGGTGCGGCACCGAAATCTTCCATCCCACACGGGATCACTGGCCGGTACTAATCCCACACCGCACCGCCGACATCAGCGGCCATGGTTCTTCTCCTTGCGTATAGCATCTCCGTGAACGTACATTCGTCCCCATGGAGAACCTTATAGGCAATCTATCGTTTCCAAAATAACCTTTGTTCTTTTTGTTAATCAGTGGAAACAGCACGCCGCATGGTGAGGTGTCACACAAGACTAAGAAAGAAAACAAATTCTAGACCCGAGCCTCCCATACCTTAATCCAGGATTGGGAGCTTGTGAGCCAGGCCCAGCGGTGCCATGCAAATTGTTTATGCCATCAACACAATATTGCTTCTCGGTTCATCATAGCAAATTACCGATGCTTCCTAATCCTATGTAGTACATTATGCTGGCATATGTCATATGGTTACAACTTAGCTCTACCTTGTGATTTATGTTCTGGCTGGTGATGAATATTTTTGTGTCGAATAGTTGCTACTCCTCTTCTTCTTTTCTTTAAGGACATGTACAGCGTTGTACAATCAGCTGTCAAGAGAAGCCACGCCAGATTTTTATTAGGTGGAGGAGAGAGAAGGAGGGCGCCGGCAATTCTGCAGACAGTCTATTTCCGATTATATCGCTACCTATCGACTCCCCTCCCTTTTTCCCGTTGTACGCTCGGGCGACTACAATTCTTAACATCATGCAGCTAATCGGCGGAGATTCCTTGCCCCACAAACTCAAGAGCAGTTTTTTCTACCGACTCTTCAAAAGACAATTCCGCTGTACACACCGTCTGTGTTGGAGTCTATAGATGACATGGAGCATCGCTGTGTCGAAACTAGTGTACATGCCCGTGTCTGTAATTCAATCTGTACATGACGTGGCCATAAAATACAGACGGCTGGTGTCTAAACCAATGCACATGCCAAAACAGGAAAGGTAACGCGCTATGTGATAATGTTTGGTGGAACAGCCATGATATTGACGCTTTCACATCACTTCAATAATAATATGAATCGTCGTATGTGTAGCAATTTCGCTTCAATAATATCTAAGGAGCACATGAGAATTAGGTGTGCACTAGTGAGGACCCCTACTCTAGGTCTATGATACTCTAGACTCCTCATAAAGTGTGCCGCACGTTCAAATAATAACTAATATTAATGTGATTATAAATAATTTCAAGCAGTTACAAAACGTGTAACGTGTTGCATGCCAATGTCAAATATTTTACCTGAAGTCATGGCTACGTTTATATGATTTGTGGATTCAAGCATGATATGGTTATCAAAAGAAAAGGGTAAACATTACCTACTTTCTTAACTAGCACTACTAGGAAACTAGCTATAGGTGGAATGCTATTTTGTGGCGCACCAATATTTCATGCGCCACTAAATTTTTTTTTGTGGCGCACCAGTTTCCATGCGTCACTAAAAGAAGAAATTCTGTGGCGCATCTGGAGGACATGCGCCACTAAAAGAAGACATTCTGTGGCGCACCTTCCTCCATGCGCCACAAAAATTCTGTGGGCCCCACAACCAAAGGCTGGCTTGCATCGTACGCTGCCTTTTCTGCGGCGCATGGAGCAAGGTGCGCCACAGAAATGTACATTTCTGTGGCGCATCTGGCCACATGCGCCACAGAAATATGGTGGGCCCGGCACCAATGATTAGGGGCTGCACAATTCTATGGCGCATGGGTCCACATGCGCCACAGAAAGTGACATTTCTGTGGCGCATGTGGTTCCATGCGCCACAGAATTGTGCAGCATTTTTTCACCCCACGCACCCCCCCCCCCCCCCCCCGTGGATCGCCTTTTAGTTTTGCACGAAGTGAAAGAAATGATAAAAAATTCAGAAAATAAAATCTTTTTAGATATAGAGAAGGTTTAGGGTCTAGTTGTTAGGAAAAATTTAAAATACACATTTTGACTTTTTTTTCCAAAAGTAGGTGAAAAAATATTAAAACGGGCATAACTTTTGCATACGACGTCGAAAAAATGCGTATAATACCTTAAAAAAAACTAGAGAAAATTTCGGAACCGCCCTCACCCGGGTTTACCCGGTTAGCCTTTTTTAGATTCTCAAAATTCCAAACGAAAAAAAGTTATGGTCAACAGAAGAATTTTTCCAGCAAAATCAAAAAAAATAAAAAAAAATAAAAAAGACAATTCTGTGGCGCATATGTAGCCCATGCGCCACAGAATTGTCTGGCGGGATTCCAAATTTTGAATCCCGCCGGCACCCCTTCTCTCCTCCACTTCTCTCCTCCACTTCTCCCTCCACTTCTCCTCTCCCCTTCTCCTCCACTTCTCCTCTCCCCTTCTCCTTCCTCCTCCTTCTCCTCTCCTCTCCTCCACATCTTCTATCCTCCTCTCCCCTTCTCCTCCACTTCTCCTCTCCCCTTCTCCTTCCTCCTCCTTCTCCTCTCCTCTCCTCTCCTCTCCTCCACATCTTCTATCCTCCTCTTCCTCCACCTCCACCTCCGGCGACCTCCACCTCCGGCGACCTCCTCCACCACCACGGCGACCTCCTCCTCTCCACCTCCACCTCCACCTCTACCTCCGGCGATCTCCTCCACCACCCCGGGGACCTCCACCTCCGGTGACCTCCTCCACCACCCCGGCGACCTCCTCCTCCACCTCCGGCTACCTCCACCTCCGGTGACCTCCGACGACCTCATCCACCCCGGCGACCTCCGGCGACCTACTCCACCATCTTCGACGACTCCCATCCTCCACCCACCTCCGGCTACCCCCTCCTCCTCCACCCACGGCAACACGGCCTCCGACGAGCACCGAAAAAATTCCGGCGAAATTCCGGTGGCTAGATCTAGATCTAGATCTGGCCGCCTTTTTTTTGAAATTCAAAACAAAATTCTGTGGCGCATGGTGGTGGGTGCGCCACTAAAATATTTCTGTGGCGCACGGTTCTGGGTGCGCCACAGAATCTTAGCATTTCTGTGGCGCACCGCCAGCATGCGCCACAGAAATATATTTTAGTGGCGAGGATTCTGTGGCGCATGGGCATTTCTTGTGGGTGCGCCACAGAATTCTTTTTTGGTGCGCCACTAATAGCCATTTTCCTGGTAGTGTAGTAAACACTTCAGTAAACAGGAAATATGTAGTAAAGTATCTGAACATACTAAACAAATAAAAAATCAATACACGCCAATGGATCCTAGTTTTGCACGGTGAAGAGTGATATCTGGGAAAGTGTGAGATGATTCTCCACATCCTTCGACTTTGGGATTCCCTTCGGCTGGTCCAATATCTCTCCTTCCTGCTCTTCTCGTCTTTCCCCGACGTGTTGGGTGCTAAGTATAAAGCTTGGTGTTTTTGTCTTAGAGTTTGGTTGTTTTTTCTTTTATTTCTATTTATCTATAATCTATAATTTCTAAATAGGAGCAACCCACTATGAGATTTCTCTCAACATGCAAGCTGTCCAAGTTGGCTAACATGTCAGCTCATCCGTTTCCGTTCAATTTGTGCATCTGCTTTCTATTCCATGCAAGCTGTCCAAGTTGGCAATAATATCAAAACATAGTGAGTATGAGTATTAAGTAGGAACGACCGTCATGCGGCTTGCAGGGCCTGAATCCGGCTGGTCTTGGTTTGGCCCAACACATTCGTCCTTGATGCCGATGGACGTGCCGGCCCGCCACCAGCGGCATGCCACGACATAATGGTGAAATATATATTTCCTATCACAAGTTTACAAGGATCTCAAGAGCCTGATTGTAAAAAAAATTTACCGTACTAATTCCATACATTAATTCTATGCTAGACGGCATCCATCAGGTCATGGCGGCATTACAAAGAAATGCAAGAGGACGTGTCGTGTCTGATCACACGCAACTTCACCAAGTTTGATTTCATGGACGGCGAGCCGTCAGTACATCACTCTCTACGACGCGACAAATCACTTGGTATTACACATTCGTCACCTTCAAAATCGCGTAGAGCTCAGTGGCCCGTACGATGTACACCTGACAGCTCGTAAGCACCACACATATCGTAATTCGTAAGTAGGAACGACACTCCGTCCTCGTAAACATTCATTGTGCGGCCGCGCGAGCCTAGAATCCTCTTCGAGACAAATTCAACAGTGATTTTACAGGGGTTTGAACTCCGGGGGCACGGACCCATGCTTGTTAAATCACAACGTTCTAGAGCAACGACAAAAATGTGAAATCGTATTTAGACAAGCCCTTTCGATCAATAGTTGCGACACAATGAAGGGCTGCCCTGAACAAAATCTCTGCCAAGTTAACATTTGAAGTTAACAATTTCCTTATCGGAGACTTGGCCAGCTCAAAAAAGCTAGACCAACTACATCAAAATCATGATTTGATGTTTTCACATAGTAATTGTCACACATGACTAATGCCTCCCATCTCAGGATCAACTGGTTCCTCAGAGTTATGATTCCATACCACGACCGGTTTAGGATCACACTCATTATGTAGGAAACGTGAGATAAAGTTAGAAACTTTCTGACCCCAAGCACTAGATAGAGTGTCAGGGCGAGAGGACGATAGAAAACTAAGACTAGTGCATAGCTCAAGAGCGACAGTAACATATCGGTACCTAAACCTGAATCCTCTGCTTGGGTTTAACAAGTAGACCGTCCGCATATCCGATTTCTTTTACTACTTTCATAGTCACACCATTTCGTTCCGAGCATGTTCCCATACTGGGTCAGCTTGATGTTACCTACTTACCTGGACCATCGAGAACCATGTGTGTCAAAAATAAAAATAAAACATTTAGATACTTTCGCAAGAAAGGGCCTTTTATTAAACTCATCGTGTAAAGTCAATACGAATAAGGAGCTTACACCGGTCTCTGCACAACAAGGTGCACATAATCCCAAAGAAATAGATGCCGAGAAGTGAAATACAAAAATACACAAAGAAACACGTGGCTATCGAGATGTATAAAAAAAGGGAAGTGCTAGGCGTCCCCCGGGGGCTTCAAACTTTCCAGCCCCCGGGTCCTCCTGCTGACACGTGTCCATTCCTATCTCAGAATCCCGCTTTTGCTCCTATGAAGCAAAAAACGGTTCGATTGAAATAAGAATTTTGTACTATTGTAGCAATTTTCAATTTTCGCTCAAACTCCCGAAATTGCTCCTATGAAGCAAAAACGGTTCGTTTGAAATAACAATTTTATGCTATTGTAGCAATTTCCAATTTTTGTCCAAATCCCGCAATTGCTCATATGAGACCTTGTAGCAAACAATTTGTGCTATTGTAGCAAAACTACAAGACGGTTGTAGCAAAAAGTAAATTGTGCTATTGTAGCAAAACTGACTTCGCCGGAGACATCACCGGAAACACTCGCCGGAGACCTCGTAGCCAAAAAATTGTACTATTGTAGCAAAACTATGTGCACTCATCGTTTACGGCATGGACTACCAGGGTATCTAATCCTGTTCGCTCCCCATGCTTTCGCACCCCAGCGTCGGTAGGGACCCAGAGAGCTGCCTTCGCTTTTGGCGTTCCTTCGTAGATCTACGGATTTCACCCCTACACACGAAATTCCACTCTCCTCTGTCTCACTCAAGTGAATTGGTTTCGAGAGCATTCCGCCACTTTTTGGCGACTTTCACTTTCAACCCGATTCACCGCCTACGTGCCCTTTACGCCCAGTCATTCCGAAGAACACTTGCCCCCCCCCCCCCCCCCCCCCCCCCCCGTCTTACCGCGGCTGCTGGCACGGAGTTAGCCGGGGCTTCTTCCTCGATTCCTGTCATGGTCATTTACGCCCAGTATTTCCTTTGATTCTTATAGCCTTCGTGTCAAGGAGCGATGCGAGCGGTCCAATTGCATCAATAACAGCTGCTTTTATCTCCGCATTCACTAAACGAAATGCTGAAGACGGTTGTAGCAAAAAAAAGTTGTGTTGTTGTAGCAAAAACCGACTTTACCAGAGACAACATCAGAGACATCGCTGGAGACTGTCCTAGCAACATCTTTATTCTATTGTAGCAAAAAAATAGAAGTTTTGTAGCACAAAATTCATCTTATTGTAGCAAAACAATAGAAGTTTTGTAGCACAAAATTCATCTTATTTTAGCGCCGCCACCGGCATCATGATAGCAGCGCCACCGTGCCATGAGGAGAAAGAGGTTGAGCTCGCTCGGGGCCTCACCGGGCGAAGGGAGACGGGATATGGGAGCAGTCCCTCGGTGGCGGAGGCATGCAGGGGAGCGGCGCAGCGGAGCCGTCCCCCGGCGGCGGAGGAGTGCAGGGGAGTGGAGCATAGGGGAGCCGTCCCCCACGACGGCGGAGGCGCGTAGGGGAGGGCCCTTCCTCGGCGGCGGCGCAGCGGAGCCGTCCCTCGGCGGCGGAGGCGTGCAAGGGAGTGGAGCGCAAGGGAGCAGCGCGCAGGGGAGCCGTCCCCATGACGGCGGATGCGCGCATGGGAGGGCCGTTTCCTCGGCGGCGGCGCAGCGGAGCCGTCCCCCCGGCCGGCGGCGGAGGCGTGCAGGGGAGCGGCGCGCAAGGAGCCGTCTCACGATCGCGGGGAGCCGTCCACCGGCGGCTGCGCGCAGAGAGAGTCGTTCCTCTGTGGAGGCACTGTCGATAGGATGAGGGAGACGTGTACGTGGGGTCCATGAGACACGCGTCGCACGCACGGTGGGGAGGCACGAGGACGTTCCATCCCCCGGAGGAACCGTAGCATTTCCCATAAAAAAAGTGTAAGCTTGATTTATAGACTATGCACTAGTAGGAGAATGCCTACAGCTGGCGCACCTAAATAGACTACCGCTGGCGAACATGATGTGCGCCAGCGCTACGTCGTCAGTGGTAACAGATTACCGCTGGCGAACAGGTGTTCGCCAGCGGTAAGGAACCTTACCGCTGGCGCACCACTGCGCCGTTCGCCAGCGGTAGTCTCCTGTTCGCCAGCGGTAAGGAACCTTACCGCTGGCGCACCACTGCGCCGTTCGCCAGCGGTAGTCTCAGTACCGCTGGCGCACCGCGGCTTAGTTCGCCAGCGGTAGGCTCAGGGGTTACCCCTGGTGCACCAGTCTTTGTGCGCCAGTGGCATATTCTATTTTCAATAAAAGCAGAAATATATTGCAGCAATATATACAGGTAAATACATATATATTCGAGCAATATATATTTGACAAAAACAGTATAAATACACAATTTCAATAGATACAAATAGACAAGTGACCAAATTGTTTGAGGTGGCATAAATAGACAGAGGTGGCATAAATATATTCAATAGATACAAATAGACAAGTGATCAATATATTTGACAGAAACAATTTAAATAGACAATTTCAATTTCAATACGTAAGTGGCATACCGCACGAACGCCGTTTGAGGTGCGCCAGTGATAATTACCACTGGCAAACATGTATTTTGCTGCGCCAGCGGTAGCCTGACCGCTATAAGCAGTCTCCTACTACTGATGTCATCATCCGCATGTGGTGAAAATATTTGTGGCGTCACACTACTGTAAATGTATGGGAAGCTAGAGGGCCGATTCACTGATTATTCCGCCACCCGTTGGGAGAAAAATAACTTTCAGCACTTTCTCCGACTGTGAGCATTACCGATGTAAAGAGTACGCATTGTTCCGGGTTCTGAAGAGTAAAACCATTTCCGGAGCTAGTGTGCACACTGAAGAAAAATGCGCAACGGAGAAGGCATTATTGACGCTCTGTTTATAAGATGTTGAATTAGCTAAGAATCTACCCATCAACCAATACTTTCATACTCCGACAACTCAAAAGGTTGATAACAACTAGCTCATTATCAACCCCGAACTTAATCCAATAAACCAAAAATCAAGATATTTACGAATGTAGATCGTCGTGGCATGATTACCATATATATGGTTGTAAACTTGAACATTAAAAACAATCCGCAAGCATCTGGATGAGTGCAATGCCGACCAGAGACTAGTTGGATAGAAGAACACTCCTCGTGCACTCACGTGACATATTAATTGTTGTTTTCCAATAAAAACCTTTAATAAAAGAGCTCGAAAGTTAACTTTTTCAGTTGTCAATAATCTAATTACACATTTTCACTAAAACTGAGTCTTGAAACAGTCTGTCAAGCAGGTACGAGAAAACAATTACACTACACGAATCTTATTGCATTGCTTAACCGTGCCAACGTGGTCGACTTGTTGGCCAGAAAACACACGCAGCCTACATTGGTGCGACTCGAAAGTTAGCCATCCACGATCCCCGCGATGGTTCACGAGTACCAATTACACACCGCACAGCCGATCTGGGAGCCTCTGCAATTGTGCCGATGATCGCTGCAATCTTGCACCATGTGACGAGGATTCACACGAGACTCAAAGAGGAAGAAAGAAGTGCTACACCCGAGACGCTCTTGCCCTAATCGAAGACCTAGAAGTCCCGTGAGCCATGCCAGCGGTGCCATGCAAACTGTGTTCGTCATTGAAGAACGCTTGCATCGAAGGTAATGGTATGAAATCCCGATGCTTCCTAATCCTAGATAGTACTTTATGTACATAATGTACAATATGTGATAAGGAGCAACTTATCTCTACCTCCTAGTTTTCGCTCTAGTATGTGCAAATCTTTTGTTTTGAATAGTTCTTACTCCACTTATTTTCTTTTTAAATAGAAAACAATAACACGTTAGGCGATACGGTTTGATGCAACAACCATGCGATCAATGCTTTTGTCATTTCAATAATGTCCTAAGGAGCGCACGGGCATTAACTAGTCATCACACCTTATTCTAGATCTATGATATATGTGAAAAAAAAATCCTCCTACAATGTATCACATGTTCAGAACATAACTAGTATTTGCGCAATTATGAATAATTTCAAACAGTTACAAAATATGTTACATGGCATTTGATAAATATTTGACCAGATGCCATTTCTAGTTTTGTTTAGTTTCTAAATTCGAGCCTGAGATGTTAACCCAAAGAAAACGACCGAGACTACACAATTAAACATTTTGACTATTAAACAATGCAGTAAAGATGTCGTTTTCGACTGCTGCATTGCTGATAGCACTGGCAGCTGCAGCCTAGTGGTCAGGGACGCATTGCCTTGCCTCGGTGAAGAACATGTCGATCTTGCTTGGTACATCGCAGCTAGCTCAATCCCTCTAAGACTAGGAGCCCTTGGATTTCGGGTTATAGGAGTTACCGCAATTACAGTCGAGCTAGCTCCAGGAGGCCTAGTAGAGGGAGGACTACAAATCATCGTCCCTCTTAACTTCCCCACATGTACGTTCATCATCTAGATCAATTCGGGACAAACAAACGGTGAAAAAAATAAGGATTTGTTTCTTGATATAAAAAGTTAAAAGTACATTTCTAATGTGTCCATCTTTTTTTAAGGTTTCTGTAATACAAGATAAAACATAATGGTGAAACATATATTTCCTATCAAAGGTTTACAACAGGTTCTCAAGAGCCTGATTATAAGAAAAAATACCATACTAATTACATACATTAACTATATACTAGACGGCATCCATCAAGTCATGCCGGCATTACTAAGAAATGCAAGAGAACGTGTCGTGCCTAAGCACACGCAACTTCACCAAGTTTGATTTCAAGGACGGCGAACCGTCAGCACATCACCCTCTAAGACGGGACAGATCGCCTTGCATTACACGTTCGTCGCCTTCAAAATAGCATAGAGCTCAGTGGCCCTTACGATGTACACCTGACACCTCGTAAGTAGGAACGACACGCCATCATCGTAAACATTCATAGTTTGAGGATCGCGAGCCTAGAATCCTCTTCGAGACAAATCCAAGGGTGATTTATAGGTTTTTTTTTGCCATTCTAGGGGCACGGACCCATGCACAATACAGTTGTTAAATCACAATGTTCTAAAGCTACGATAAAAATGTGAAATCATATTACTTCGACACAACGATGGGCCGCAAGAAAAAAAAAATCTCTGCCAAGTTAACACTTGAAGTTTCCCTCAAAAAAATTAAAAAAATTGAAGTTAACAATTTCCTTCTCAGAGACTTGGGCAGCTCAAAAAGGCTAGACCACCTACATGTAAATCATGATTTGATGTCTTCACATAGTAATTGTCACACATGCCTAATGCCTCCCATCTCAGGATCAACTGGTTCCCCAAAGTTAATTTTCCATACCACGACAGGTTTAGGATCACAGTTATTATGTAGGAAACGTAAGATAAAGTTAGAAACTTTCTGACCCTAGTCACTAGATAAAGAGTGTCAGGGAGAGAGGACGATAAAAAAGTAAGACTAGTGCATAGCACAAGAGCGACAATAACATATTGGTACCTAAACCTGTTCTTCCCTGCTTGCGTCTAGCTTGGGTATAACAAGTAGACCGTCGGCATATCCAATTTCTTTTACTACTTTCAAACACATACCATTTCTTTCAGAGCATGGTCCCATCCTTGGTCAGCTTGATGTTACCTGGTTCATCTAGATTCTAGAATCATGTGTGTCAAAAATAAAAGACATTTATATACTTTCTTAAAAAAAAGGGCGTTTTATTAAACTCATCTCATAAAATCAATACGAATAAGGAGCGTACACCGGTCTTTGCATAATAAGATGCACATAATCATAAACAAATAGAGGCGAAGAAGTAAAATACAAAATACACAAAAAATGTGGCTATCGAGATGTATAAAAAGGTGGAAGGTTGATTTATAGACTCTGTCATCATCCGCATGTGGTGAAAATATTCGTGGCCGTCATGCTAGTGTAAATTTCTGGGAAGTTGGTGTGCGGACTATGTTGCCACCTACTGGGAGAAAAATAACTTTCACCACTTTCTCCGACCGTGAGCATACCGATATAAAGAGGACGCGGTGTTCTGGCTTCTACAGAATAAAACCACTTCCGGAGCCAGTGTGCACTTTGAAGAAAAATCTGCAAAGGAAAAGGCACAAGATGTTATATTTCTGACAAGTTTTTTTTCATACGACTTCACATGAAGCCGGGTTCCACTATCAAAGGATAACAGAACATAGTTTTTGAGCCACGTTCAGCAAAGCAAGAGAAAGAAAAACTAAGACGCCAAAAACTACTTAAGCTACTAAGTATACTGATAGGAGATATTTCTGACAAGTTAACTTTCGAGCTGTTTTAATGAAGGAATATGATGATAATGAACCATTATCTAAAAATAATGATGATCTCGTTTCATGTACAGACTAAATTATAGCACCGGTTTATCCTTTCGCAGCATGTGGTCAATAATTTAATTACATTTCACTAAAACTTAATCTTGAAATAGTCTGTCAAGCAGGTGTGAGAAAATAATTACACTAGACGGATCTTATTGCATTGCTTAACCATGCCAACGTGGTCGACTTGTTGGCCAGAAAACACACGCAACCTACTTTGATGCGACTGGAAAGTTAGCCATCCCTACAATGGAGTCACCAATACCAATCACACACCGCACCGCCGATCTACATCCATGATCCACCTTGCGGGGAGCATTCCCTGAATGTACCTTTGTCGCCATAGAGAATCTCCAAGTCGTTCCGTCGTTTCTAAAGTGTCTACGTGTATTTTTTTTCCTAGGTAATTACCATCACATTTGTTTTTTGTTTTCTAAAAAACCGGCGAGGATCCACACGAGACTCAAAGAAACCGCCATAGAGAATGTACCTTTGACGAGGATTCACACAAGACTCAAAGAGGAAGACAAAATTGCTACACCTAAGACTCTTGTCTTAATCCATGACGTGCCATGCTAAATTTGTATGTCTTGGAAGAACCCTTGCATCGAAGGTAATGGTTACAAATCCCGATGCTTTCTAATCCTAGGTAGTATTTTGTGCACATGATGCAAAATATGTGATATGGAGCAACTTAGCTCTACCTCCTAGTTTTCAGTACTTGGGCATGCGCATAATGTTTTGGTTTTGAATAGTATTTACTCCACTTCTTCTCTTTTATAATAGTAAAAGTGACATACCGTTCAATGCAACAACCATGCTATCAATGCTTAATTTCGTCACTTCAATAATGTCCTAAGGAACGCATGGGCCTTAACTAGTCAGCGCACCTTATTTTAGATCGATATAGTATGTGAAAAAACTCCTACTACTGTGTGTCACATGATCTGAACACAACTAGTATTTGCGCTATTATGAATAATTTCAAACAGTTACAAAATATGTTACATGGCATTGACAAATATTTTACCATAAGCAATTGCTAGCTTTGTTCGGTTTTTAAATTCGAGCCTGAGATGTTAACCAAAAGAAAATGACAGAGACTATACATTAAACCTTTTGACTATTAAACAACGCAGTAAAGATGAGGGATGTACTAAAGTTATCTATCATGACTATTAAACAAGAATCCGGCTACACATTCATCACTTACACCAAGAGAAAGCAACATACATTAAGCTACCATGAGAAAGCAACAACAGTAGGAGAAATCCAGTTTGGCAGAAATCCAGTTTGGCACCCGGGTATGTTTTCACAGATACATCTTCAAACTGTATGTTTTCACAGTCGTTTCGTGAAAAATCGACATCTTTTGTGACTTGTGTAAAAAGACAAAAAAAAATTGTCACATAAAAATGCTTATTGTACCACCAACATTTGTTTTTTTATGTAGGCAACAAAAGATGTCGGTTTTCTGTGAAACGACTTTGGGAACGCAAAGCATGTTAAGGTCTATGCACAAAAATTTATTTGCAATTCTTTTGATATTTCGAAACTTCTTTAAAATGAATTTTAAATATAGGATACATTTGCACCCGGGCCAAAACTCCATCCCAATTCCTGCGTGTGGTCTCCAGTTTTATTCACACACACCGCACCGTCAACTCCGGTGTTGGCAGGGCAAAGTTGTAAATAGTTTAAAGTTAATCTTAAATGTTTCCATCAGAAACGAAAAAAAAATGGTGAAGCATACATTGATCGTACTGAACTACTGATTACATACATTAATTATACACCAGGTGTATCCTCTTGCATTGCTTGGCGATGCATGTCGACTTGATGGCCTCCTTGACCATGCATCACAACCTGAAAGTGTAGCGGCAACAAAAAGAAGGTGTGCAGGAGAATAGGAGATACGTCTTGCGTGGACTGAATTCATGTCAGAAGACTGCTTCGCTCGTGAGTCGTGACCATCAAATTCAGAAGTAATGTTATTTTTTTCTGACATGTTTTACAGTTTACCTAGCTAAGCGCTGCACGTACTGCTGCTCTGCGTACGGATATACATCAGAAGTTGAGAACGTTTATCTAGCTTTACGCCGGAAAAGCTATATATATGCGTCATTCGACTTTGCGTGAGATTATTCTTCAGTTTTCTTCAGTCCTCTTGCGGGAGATTTTTTAATTTCTCAATTACGACCGACTCTGTTTCTTCAGAAACATAGAACAGAACTATTGACAGAAGAAAGAAACGCGACTACTCACGTGAGATATATGGTTATTTATGCATGGCATGCCATAAACCTTGATGTATTCAATCAGGGCAGCTTAGCCACTAACAGATCAATTCAATAAAAGACCGATTTTATCATCACACAACAAACGAGCTAGCCTGAGCCCTGAAGTACAAACTTATTAGACTATGCAACTAGGACGCAGAGATGCTGTCGCGGAGCTGGGCTAGCAGAGGGGATCTGCGGCAAGGAAAGAGGCAGCACAGTGTGTGTGGGCGGCGGCAGCAGGTTGGTGGAGGGCTGGAGGCTCCGGCACGGAGGCAGGAGGTGGCCTCTCCTGCCGCTGTGCTCCGGCACCCTGGAGGCGAGGAAGCCGGGGCGGCGGCCCCGGGGCAGCGGCTGCAGCAGGCATGCGGCCGACATGGCATCTGCCGTGGCATGAGGTGCCGCGGTGGCTGCGGCATGTGGAGAAGCTCGGTGGTCGATGACGGAGGTATGCTTCCATCTTGCCGCTCCCTGAGCTTCACGGACGGAAAAGATTCCGGGCGAAAGCTTGCACGGATTCCGGTATGTGCCAACGACGGCGGCGCCTTTGGGCGTCGTTCCCTTCTTGATCGCGTCGTTGTGGAATCTCGACCCGGTCCGACGCGAGTGGTTCCAAGATCTCCGGGTGAAAACCTAGTCCCCGTCGGGGGCGGGCGACGGTGACAGACGCGTCACTACCTTGTTGGGGGCGTCGCCTTGGAGTTCTTGGCCCTCGCGGTGCGACGGCTTCGCGGTGGGTGTGCGGGATGGCTCTGTGGTCGAGGGAGGTGGATCCCGGGGCGGCGGCTCCGGACGGTGGTGGCCGCCGAGGCGGCGGCCTCGGTCTCCCACACTACGACAGTTCTACGAGGCAGGGCCGTCGTCTTGCGTGGGCTTGGATGACGACCTGGATGAAGACTGCGCGGGCAGAGGGTTTGTCGACCCGACTGGATCGTCTTCGGGCAATGCGAAGGTCGATCTGGTTGGTACGCCGGGGCGGCGGCTGATACGTGTCAAATGTATCTATAATTTTTGATGTTCCATGCCTGTTTTATATCAAATGCCAAATATGTTTATTATAATTTTATATCATTTTATGGATTTATTGGACTAACCTATTAATAGTGGCAAAAGTGCATAATGTTCTTATTTTACACTTTAATATGTAGGAATTACTTGGATATTGACAAAAGTGCAAAAAGGAAACCTTGTTGGAGTCGAATTGGACTTTCCTGAAATCTATCTGAAAACTATTTTCGAAGATGGCCCCGTACCGACCCGAAGACAACGTCAAATCAAAAAAGCTTGGTCGCGAAGGTTGTGGTGAATTTTCCGCCAATCGATCTGGACATAAAATTCGGCCCAATCCGAGTCCGTACGGCCGAGATATCCCCGTTTTACCGAATTCAAAAAATCTGATGATGGGAATTCGGGAATCTATATAAAGAGAGTAAACCTAGGTAAAAGGGCACCACGAATTTTCCTCCTCCAAGGCAACCGTCGTGAGGTGGAGACCCTCCTACAGACCAGCACCATCTCCAAGGAAGAAGGGCGGCCAAGGGCCGCCGCCGGCCGCCGTCTCCCCTCTGGGCTGCACCTCTCCATCAAGCTCCTACTCAACATGACCATGAGGGAGTAGTCCCTCACTGGGGCTGAGGCTTATACAAGTAGCTATGTGGTTATCTCTCTCTCTCATGATGTGATCTTCGTTGTGATCATGGGCTTTATTAGTATAGTTGAATACATGATGTTTGCCTATGTGTAATGGATATGATTTTGCTCAAGTGGTGTCATCTAGTATAAGTTCAGTAGTCACCGTTGTGATCACGGTATCTCGGTGACAGTGTGGGTGCCGTGTGTGACTCTAATGATAAAAGCTTAGAGGGATCTTCATCATGAGTTTGTTCTTTATTATTGTTGGATTGAATAGATCATGAGGTTTCTTAATGCTTGTGTTATTGAAAAAAGAGACTATTCAAGAAATAGGTTGTGATGTTTGTTAGTACTATCTTTGGATGCGGATAGTGACAGCATGAAGTGTCCATAGATGTGAAATACGAACTTTAAGGTTTGTTTTTCGTAGCCCTACGCAATTCTCATACTATTTGATCCACGAAAAAATGATCTCCGAGTAACGTCTACCATACATGTGTTTTTGTGGGAACTATCATGTGTTTAACTATGTTAATGATGTTGAGAGTAGTCACTAGTGAAAGTATGAAGCCTAGGCCTTGTTTCCAAGCATTGATACACCGTTTTTAGTCACTTTTGTCACTTGTTTGCTTGCTGCCATTTTTATTACAGAATTACAAAATCACCTTTTACCATCCATATCACTTGGATTTTACTATCTCTTCGTCGAACTAGTGCACCTATACAATTAGCCATTGTACTAGGTGTGTTGGGGACACAAGAGACTTCTTGTATCTTAATTGTAGGGTTGATTGAGAGAGGATACATTCACCTTACACCTCCCTGAGATCGATAAACCTTGGGTTACTCAATTAAGGGAAATTTGCTGCTGTCCTACAAACCTCTGCGCTTGGAGGCCCAACAAGTTTACAAGAATAGAAGCGTGTAGTAGACATCAAGCTAATTTCTGTCGCCGTTGTCGGGGAGCAAGAGGGCGCACTACAATTCCTCTCCTGTCAACGAAGCTTTTTTCTGGCGCCGTTGCCGGGGAGGAAAGGTAAGCGGTACTCACATTCCGACGACGAAGCTAATTTCTAGCATTGTTGTTGGGAAGGTGAGTGCTTTAAGGTATCTTCTTTAGATTCTGCAGTTATATCTTTTTGTTTCTTGTTTTTATTCACTAGTTCGGTTTAATGGAAAACAACAACAAAATGAGAGAGCTTTATAAATTTTATCTTGAAATTGGTCATGATGATTTTGAAGAGAAGATTAAAAAACCTATGGAACTTTATTTGCATAACAATCATGCTAGTAGCAATGTTATTAGTATGATTTTTTTGAATGCCATTGTTGCTAATGCTATGAAAAATTGCAAGCTTGGGGGATGCCGGTTTTTATGGATATGATCTTTTTAGTCCCCCAAGCTTGAAGGAGGAAATTTGCTTTGATGATACTATGCCTCCTATATATGATGATTATAATGATGAATGTGATATTTTCAGTCCACCTACTATTGAGAAAAAAGTTTATTATGATTATGATATGCCTCCTATTTATGATGATTACAATGATGACTATGATTGTGTTACTCCCACTAATACTAATGAGAAGGATTTTGCTTATGTGGAGAGTAATAATACGTTTATGATGGTGAATGAAAAGCATGCTTTATGTGATGGTTACATTGTTGAATTTGTTTATGATGCTACTGAAAGTTATTATGATAGAGGAAAACATGGTTATATAAATTTTCATCCTATGAAGTTTCCCATATTTATGTTGAAGATTTTAATGTTGCATTTGCTTTGCCTTCCTATGGTAGTAGCTTTATGCTCCAATGATTTATTTTCTTATAAGATTCCAATGCATAGGAAGTGGGTTAAACTTAAATGTGTTTGATATTGCTTCTTTATGCTCTCTTTTATGTTTCAACTCTTATTTTTATGAGAGCATCATTAAAACCACTAAGCCTAGCTAAAAGGCTATAAAGAAAAACGTTTGTTTTTTTTTTTGAGACAAAAAAAGCGCTTGTTGGGAGACAACCCATCTTTTATTTTCAGTTTGCTTTTGCTTTTCTTGAGTCATGAAGTTGTTGCATCTGTAGCAAATTCATTGTATCTTTTTGTTTTGGTTTTTTATGCCAAGTTTAGCCTCTAATGCATTGAAAGTGCGAGGTATTGTTTTGTTGTCCAGAAACAGATTTCTGTACTTCACTTTTCGAAAATCCAGAAAATCCCTGGATTTTATCTTTTTCTGATATTTTTAAGCAGCAAGCCTGATACTTTTATCTATCTTTCGTTAGTTTTGAGTTTTCTGATTTGAGCTACAGAAGTTCCTCGAAAAATTTGATCTTTACAGACTGTTCAGTTTTTGACAGATTCTACTTTTATTTTGTATTCGTCACTTTTACAATCGTCAAATGTGATACTCTAGAGGAGAAGTACCACATTGAGGCTTAGTAAACAGTAGCTAATACCCAATAAAGTTGTTTCCAATTTGTCTTGAGTCGAACACATGTATATTTTAATTTCTGAGCACTAACCCTCTAATCAGTTTATGAGAAGTTTTGTGTGAAGCGAGTTTTTAAGTTTCAAAGTAGAGGATAATGAAGAAATTGAAGATGAATCATAGCTCAAGCTTGGGGATGCCCCCATGGCACCCCCTCTGAATATCAAGAACCATCAAGCGTCAAAGCTTGGGGATGCCCAAGGCATCCCCTCCTCTTCATCGACTATCATGAGGTCGTCTTCGTTGAACTAAGTTTTTATCACTTTACATATTATGTGCTATGCTTGGAGCGTCTTTTTGCTTTCAGTTTTATTTGTTTGTTTGCTGGTCATATTTTGGATCCTAGCTTTATTTGTGTGGGAGAGAGATACGCTCCGCCTTTTCATTTGAATACTTCTTTGCTTCGCTTATATCTTGTTGAGTATTCTTAGCTACTGTTTGTTTGCTAGTAAGATTTCACTTTTAGCTTTTATCTTATTTAGGGCTGCTAGTTGTTGATGTTAAACTCTCTTGTTCTTCACTTATATTTGTTAGAGAGTTGTTATTGATAAGTTGCTTGAATTGTCAAAGTGACAAAATACTATCCGTGTGATATTGGAATGAAATGAAACCTGCATAGTCTTGTAGATCATTGTGTGGATACTTGATGCTTCTCAATTGTTTTGAGATATTAAGATGAATGCTTAAACTTGCTGGTTATTTGAGTGGAAATTGATTAGTAAAAAAATACAGTTAAAAGCTTGAAACTGTGTGGTGTTTCGTAGTTGTTAATTCATAAAGATAATCTTTCCATCAAAAGAACTGTTTGGTCAACAAGTGAGACGGTATGGAGTGTTTATGGTTATGATTGGCTAATGTCTTATGTTACTCTGTTACCGGTTAATCTTAGATGTTTGCTTAAAATACCATTTTTGCTAAGACTAAAAATTCGTACTGAGTGTAGAGTTCATTCGTGCATCCAAATCCCAAAGCCAAACTATCTTGCCAGCTGAGTCCACCATATCTAACTATGCATGGTATTTCTTGCCATTCCAAGTAAATTTGTCATGTGCTTATCTTTAAAATATTCAAAATACTCCTTTTCGTACCTCTGTTTTTAAGCTCATGAGGAAGCAGTACAGAGCTAGATATAACTTGTGACAAGCAAGGTCATTTCCCCCCTTTCACTTGAATCAACCCGAGAGCAGCGTAAGCAAAATATAAATATAACTCATCATTCTCCTCCGCGCAATGAAAATCTGAGAAATCAGCTCAAAACATTGGACAGTGGTGAAACCAAGGAGAAACAGGAATGTACTCGTTCCTCTAAAACCAACTGTTCTCACAAGTCTAAAAGCCTTGCTTGTTATGGGGGACTAGATAGATTCTCTGTTGTGAAATCGTTGACGAAACCATGCATCTCTCAAAATTGTTTTACTTCTGTTTTATAGAAAATAAAAAGCTCTAGCACATGACTAATCTCTGCTTTCCTCTGCGAAGGGCCTTTCTTTTACTTTTAATGTTCAGTCAGTTTTTCTTTTCCTTCTATCTCCACCAAAGCAAACATATAGAATTGACCCTAGGTATCATTGATCATATTGCATCGTCAGATTAAAATGAATCTTTATATTGACTTTATCTATAAGATAAGCCGTTGGAAGTTGAAACTTTTTGCTAATACTTGCATCTTACTTTGTGTTGATTCTCAAACACTTTTGTCATGGTACCATTACCTTTGAGAATTAGTCAATTATGTGGGTCACATTACTTTCATGTCTTTAACGTACTATTTATGAAAGGTTTTGCTTAAATGATTCAACTTGGTTATTCATTGCTATCTTCCTATCAACTATAGACAATTGTTTTGTATCACTCCATTCACGTCCTATGCTTTACATTACTATCTTGATCAAGATTGTGTTGTTTGCATGTCTAATAAAAAATTATATTGTTATCGAGTAGGAGTTAAGCTTGGGGATGCTGATACGTGTCAAACGTATCTATAATTTTTGATGTTCCATGCCTGTTTTATATCAAATGCCACATGTGTTTATTATAATTTTATATCATTTTATGGATTTATTGGACTAACCTATTAATAGTGGCAAAAGTGCACAATGTTCTTGTTTTAAACTTTAATGTGTAGCCATTACTTGGAAATTGACAAAAATGCAAAAAAGGAAACTTTGTTGGAGTCGAATTGGACTTTCCTGAAATCTGTCTGAAAACTATTTTTGAAAATGGCCCCGTACTGACCCGAAGACGACGTCAAATAAAAAAAGCTTGGTCGCGAAAGTTGTGGGGAATTTTCCGCCAATTGATCTGGACATAAAATTCGGCCCAATCCGAGTCCATACGGCCGAGATATACCCGTTTTACTGAATCCCAAAAATCTGATGACGGGAATTCGGAAATCTATATAAAGAGAGGAAACCTAGGTCAAAGGGCACCACGAATTTTCCTCCTCCAAGGCAGCCGCCGTGAGGTGGAGACCCTCCTCCATACCAGCACAATCTCCAAGGAAGAAGGGCGGCCAAGGGCCGCTGCCCCAAGGGCTGCCGCCGCCGCCGGCGGCCGCCATCTCCCCTCCGGGCTGCACCTCTCCATCAAGCTCCTACTCTCCATGACCATGCGTGAGTAGTCCCTCACCGGGGCTGAGGCTTATACAAGTAGCTATGTGGTTATCTCTCTCCCATGATGTGATCTTCGTTGTGATCATGGGCTTTGTTAGTATAGTTGAATACATGATATTTCTCTATGTGTAATGGATATGATTTTGCTCAAGTGGTGTCATCTAGTATAAGTTCAGGAGTCACCGTTGTGATCACGGTATCTCGGTGACAGTGTGGGTGCCGTGTGTGACTATAATGATAAAACCTTAGAGGGATCTTCATCATGAGTATGTTCTTTATTATTGTTGGATTGAATAGATTATGAGGTTTCTTGATGCTTGTGTTATTGAAGAAAGAGACTATTCAAGAAATAGGTTATGGTGTTTATTAGTACTATCTTTTGATGCGGATAGTGACAACATGAAGTGTCCATAGATGTGAAATACGAACTTTAAGGTTTGCTTTTCGTATCCCTACGCAATTCTCATACTATTTGATCCACGAAAGAATGATCTCCGAGTAACGTCTACCATTTATGTGTTTTTGTGGGAACTATTATGTATTTAATTATGTTAATGATGTTGAGAGTAGTCACTAGTGAAAGTATGAAGCCTAGTCCTTGTTTCCAAGCATTGATACACCGTTTTTAGTCACTTTTGTCACTTGTTTGCTTGCTGACTTTTTTATTACAGAATTACAAAATCACCTTTTATCATCCATATCACTTGCATTTTACTATCTCTTCGCCGAACTAGTGCAACTATATAATTAGCCATTGTATTAGATGTGTTGGGGACACAAGAGACTTCTTGTATCTTAATTTCAGGTTTGCTTGAGAGAGGATACATTCACCTTACACCTCCGTGAGATCGATAAACCTTGGGTTACTCACTTAACGGAAATTTGCTGTTGTCATACAAATCTCTGCGCTTGGAGTCCCAACAAGTCTACAAGAATAGAAGCGTGTAGTAGACATCAGCGGCCCCGGGTAGGTGGTGTGTGTTGTGGCGTTTTGGTTGACTGGTGTCGTGTGGGCGGCGGGTCGCCTCGTTTGTGCAGTTTTTGGGCCCTGTTTTCCTCATAAACAGGGCATTGTACAGCTTGTATGGTTTTTGGGCCCGGTTTTCCTTATAAACTGGGTCAATTCTATTCTATCTATTCGAGCGGTGGATATCGACCACCGTAAGCTCAAAAAAAAACAACTAGGACGTAGACGGCGTAGATGATGCCGGGGATGTAGCCTAGCACGGTGAGCAGCAAGCAGATCCAGAACTCCACCTGCATCAAACGATCCAACATAAACACGCACCCATGAAATCAAAGACTGACTGACACGGCAGCTTAACTGAGATGATTTGGTAGCTTATGCCGATGCCGAAGCGCAGGAAGACGCCGACCGGCGGCAGCAGGATGGCCAGCAGGATCTCCAAGAACGTCTCCGAACCCATGAATTCTAGCTTAGCGATGAAATCCCAATTTCTTCTCCTGATCAACCGGTGCTATGTGAAAGCTTGTTCAGAGAGGGGGGGGGGGGGGGGGGGGGGGGGTCAGCTGGCGAGTGAGCTTCTATCTACATGGGAGGCCAGAGCTCAGCTACTCAGCTCGGCGAAGGGAGAACGGGTCGACGTTGCATGAGCTTAGCTCCTCTGGCGCGACACGTGGGCCCGTGCTCGGTACACACCTGGCAACCAGGCACTCATCAGGCCACCAGTAGTGTGGTACTAATCATCTGAGACGCACATTCAGCAGGACTGACCGGAACCAAAGCCTAGGTGGCGCATGAAGGTCATTCTCTGCCGGTAACTGCCAGCAATCACGCATTGCATTCCATAAATGCCGAAATGGTGCGCATGAGGAAATTTGAACAAAACGTGTGACGCATCCTCTTTTTCTAGGTCACAAAATCTGACAGACTCCAGTCACTCTCATTTTCCTACTCAGTTTATTATCTGCTGTAGCCAGAGCATTAGAAGCAGCTCTCCATGCAGATGTCTTCACTTTTGATGGAAAAATTGCTAACCAAATTCGCTTCCAGCATGGATTGTCCCCATCAGGTCTGGATCATCCCCATCAGGTCTAGAGCTAGAGGTTCCATAATCACACTACAACGGCATATCACTAAGATCCAATGTATATGCCGAACTGGCAGAGAAAACACCATTGCCTACCGGCATCCAAGCAAAGACATCCTCCTGGTTATGCCGAGAAGGCTTTATTTTGACAATTGCTTCGGCATCAACTGCCAGACCCTAATACTTTGACCGTTTCCAACGCACCATACGGGGCCTTTCTTCCAAAGATCTAAGCCATATGAGATTGTAGTCCACGTGGACGAAGGATTTCCAGTAAGCTCACTGTGAGGGTAGTAGTGAGCTTTCAGGAGCCGTGCACATAGACTGTTAGGCATTGTGATTAGCCGTTAGGCTTGACGAGCTAATAAGGCTTGGTTGAACAAGCGCATATCTCCGAAACCCAAACCACCTTGGGATTTTGAACGCATCAGCGTAATCCAATTTACCTAGTGTGTCTTCCATTTAGCTTGTTCCACGCCCCACCAATAGTCTCGGATTAATATCATAAGATCATTACAAACAAGAACGACAACTTGAATACTCCCATAACATAGACATGATTTGCGTGAGCAACTGACTTGATCAGAACTTCACTTGCACATTGGGACAGTACACTATAACCCCACGCCATAAGATGTTGGCATGGTCTTGATTGCAAGTTCAAGAACCTGCCTTAGGCGTCCTACCATACGGAGTGGGAAGTCCTAGTACTTGTCCTGAAAGTCCTAACATGCAAGATTCAGTGTTGAGCGAGAACTTCATTTTGAGCAGCTTGAGAGCATCCCTCCAATCTCTACACTCCCTAGAAACCCAACGTTGTGGAGCATCCTGCCTATGTATCGCTTTTTGGGCCAGCATGTTAGTCTATGAGTGGTCGCCTTCTCCTGTGCGTGTGGACCTCTGGCTAATCGAGTTGCACGCCGTACCGCCTAATGATCCACCGGCGAGTGGAGGCCTGCGATTCATGGCGCCCGCCGCCCGTGCAGGCGCCTGCTCTCCTCCTCCGACAGCTGGCCCTTGGGGGCGCTTCTCGCCGCTCTGCGCCTTCCCGTCCCTCTCCGTCCGCGACGGCGGAGAGGTCGTCATTATGGCGGAGGTCGCCGCGAGTCACACCTAGATGACAAATCCCGATGCTTCCTAATCATTATTGTGTGTATACACGACATTCAGTATGTGATATGTGGCTGCAACCTAGGACGAGCCCTAGCTTATGGTCGGGCAGACGCTAGATGTTTTTTGTGTGAATAGTTTCTACTACGCCTCTTCTCTTCTTTAATAGGAAAACTAACCCGTGATTCAATACCCTGGTGCTGTGGTGCAACAACGATGCCATAGATACTTTCATGCACTTCAATACTGCCTCAAGGAGCACATTGGGTATTAGTAACTGCTTTGGAGTGAGCACCCGTTATTTGTAGCTCCCTGACACGTATGATAGACATTATAATCAGACCAAGCACCATACCTTTAGACATGCACTACCGGAAAATCGAGATTTGCCGTGTGAACCAATCTTTGCCGTGAGCAGTCCGGACTGCGGAACACGGCAAAGAAATATATGCCGTGCGAGGATACAAGGACTCACGGCAAAGAAATAAATCACGGCAAACAAAAACGACAACACACGGCAAAGAAAACCACACGGCAAAACGTGAATAATGCACACGGCAAAGTCAGCCCTCTCGGCAAAGATTCTTTACCGTGTGTCTTACCATTTGTCACGGCAAACAATTTGACCAAAATTTGCCACCGGTCCTCAACATTTCGCGGGAAAACATTTCCCGTCGCGCGCATCGTTCCCGCGTCCTAAAAAAAATCGCGGGAACCTCTTTGCCGTGAGGGCAGCACGAGGCGCACGGCAAATAAAATCTATGCCGTGTGTTCTGTCCCTCGGCTCACGGCAAAGATAATCTTTGCCGTGTGCACTTGTCCACAGCACACGGCAAACAATTAATTTTCCCCCTCTTCCATTTTCATCGTTGTTTCCGTAGACTTGTTTTGTTTCATTTCTTGTTAATGCTTATAATACACTGATTTACTTGAATCAATTATGTTTTTGATTATTTATATAACCCTCCGGTGGTAGTGCGGGCCGCATGCGTCGTCGCAACCTTGATAGTGGAACCGGCGCCGAGAGGGGTAGACGCATTAGGGCAAAGCACTCAACATAGGTACTCAGCATAGATGAGAACACACACATGAAATAAGTCCAATGCAAGCTTTGTTGGGATTCCGACGCTCCGGACCCCCGCTACGGCGAAACCCTAGACCCGCTGGAAAAAAGTCCAGCCTGTCGATCTACCCCTTTGACCGGCGCCGAGAGGGGGTAGACGCATGAACTTTTTTGCTTCTTTGTGTTAGGTTGGTACATAGGACCAATGGGAACCAACATTCCATGTGTTCCGTCACATGATTCCGTGCCCGGCACCCGAAACGGGAGTTTCCACCTTAAGTGTCGGAACTTAGTACGGAGTAGGTAGGGTTCGTGATGCGGGTCGCACCTCGGAGCCGTATCTTGGTTCCCGCAACCTACCAACACACTCTTATACATATATTAGGTACCAATGCAAGCTTTGTTGGGATTCCGACGCTCCGGACCCCCGCTACGGCGAAACCCTAGACCCGCTGGAAAAAAGTCCAGCCTGTCGATCTACCCCTTTGACCGGCGCCGAGAGGGGGTAGACGCATGAACTTTTTTGCTTCTTTGTGTTAGGTTGGTACATAGGACCAATGGGAACCAACATTCCATGTGTTCCGTCGCATGATTCCGTGCCCGGCACCCGAAACGGGAGTTTCCACCTTAAGTGTCGGAACTTAGTACGGAGTAGGTAGGGTTCGTGATGCGGGTCGCACCTCGGAGCCGTATCTTGGTTCCCGCAACCTACCAACACACTCTTATACATATATTAGGTACCAATGCAAGCTTTGTTGGGATTCCGACGCTCCGGACCCCCGCTACGGCGAAACCCTAGACCCGCTGGAAAAAAGTCCAGCCTGTCGATCTACCCCTTTGACCGGCGCCGAGAGGGGGTAGACGCATGAACTTTTTTGCTTCTTTGTGTTAGGTTGGTACATAGGACCAATGGGAACCAACATTCCATGTGTTCCGTCGCATGATTCCGTGCCCGGCACCCGAAACGGGAGTTTCCACCTTAAGTGTCGGAACTTAGTACGGAGTAGGTAGGGTTCGTGATGCGGGTCGCACCTCGGAGCCGTATCTTGGTTCCCGCAACCTACCAACACACTCTTATACATATATTAGGTACCAATGCAAGCTTTGGTGGGATTCCGACGCTCCGGACCCCCGCTACGGCGAAACCCTACACCCGCTGGAAAAAAGTCCAGCCTGTCGATCTACCCCTTTGACCGGCGCCGAGAGGGGGTAGACGCATGAACTTTTTTGCTTCTTTGTGTTAGGTTGGTACATAGGACCAATGGGAACCAACATTCCATGTGTTCCGTCGCATGATTCCGTGCCCGGCACCCGAAACGGGAGTTTCCACCTTAAGTGTCGGAACTTAGTACGGAGTAGGTAGGGTTCGTGATGCGGGTCGCACCTCGGAGCCGTATCTTGGTTCCCGCAACCTACCAACACACTCTTATACATATATTAGGTACCAATGCAAGCTTTGGTGGGATTCCGACGCTCCGGACCCCCGCTACGGCGAAACCCTAGACCCGCTGGAAAAAAGTCCAGCCTGTCGATCTACCCCTTTGACCGGCGCCGAGAGGGGGTAGACGCATGAACTTTTTTGCTTCTTTGTGTTAGGTTGGTACATAGGACCAATGGGAACCAACATTCCATGTGTTCCGTCACATGATTCCGTGCCCGGCACCCGAAACGGGAGTTTCCACCTTAAGTGTCGGAACTTAGTACGGAGTAGGTAGGGTTCGTGATGCGGGTCGCACCTCGGAGCCGTATCTTGGTTCCCGCAACCTACCAACACACTCTTATACATATATTAGGTACCAATGCAAGCTTTGGTGGGATTCCGACGCTCCGGACCCCCGCTACGGCGAAACCCTACACCCGCTGGAAAAAAGTCCAGCCTGTCGATCTACCCCTTTGACCGGCGCCGAGAGGGGGTAGACGCATGAACTTTTTTGCTTCTTTGTGTTAGGTTGGTACATAGGACCAATGGGAACCAACATTCCATGTGTTCCGTCACATGATTCCGTGCCCGGCACCCGAAACGGGAGTTTCCACCTTAAGTGTCGGAACTTAGTACGGAGTAGGTAGGGTTCGTGATGCGGGTCGCACCTCGGAGCCGTATCTTGGTTCCCGCAACCTACCAACACACTCTTATACATATATTAGGTACCAATGCAAGCTTTGTTGGGATTCCGACGCTCCGGACCCCCGCTACGGCGAAACCCTAGACCCGCTGGAAAAAAGTCCAGCCTGTCGATCTACCCCTTTGACCGGCGCCGAGAGGGGGTAGACGCATGAACTTTTTTGCTTCTTTGTGTTAGGTTGGTACATAGGACCAATGGGAACCAACATTCCATGTGTTCCGTCGCATGATTCCGTGCCCGGCACCCGAAACGGGAGTTTCCACCTTAAGTGTCGGAACTTAGTACGGAGTAGGTAGGGTTCGTGATGCGGGTCGCACCTCGGAGCCGTATCTTGGTTCCCGCAACCTACCAACACACTCTTATACATATATTAGGTACCAATGCAAGCTTTGTTGGGATTCCGACGCTCCGGACCCCCCGCTACGGCGAAACCCTAGACCCGCTGGAAAAAAGTCCAGCCTGTCGATCTACCCCTTTGACCGGCGCCGAGAGGGGGTAGACGCATGAACTTTTTTGCTTCTTTGTGTTAGGTTGGTACATAGGACCAATGGGAACCAACATTCCATGTGTTCCGTCGCATGATTCCGTGCCCGGCACCCGAAACGGGAGTTTCCACCTTAAGTGTCGGAACTTAGTACGGAGTAGGTAGGGTTCGTGATGCGGGTCGCACCTCGGAGCCGTATCTTGGTTCCCGCAACCTACCAACACACTCTTATACATATATTAGGTACCAATGCAAGCTTTGGTGGGATTCCGACGCTCCGGACCCCCGCTACGGCGAAACCCTACACCCGCTGGAAAAAAGTCCAGCCTGTCGATCTACCCCTTTGACCGGCGCCGAGAGGGGGTAGACGCATGAACTTTTTTGCTTCTTTGTGTTAGGTTGGTACATAGGACCAATGGGAACCAACATTCCATGTGTTCCGTCGCATGATTCCGTGCCCGGCACCCGAAACGGGAGTTTCCACCTTAAGTGTCGGAACTTAGTACGGAGTAGGTAGGGTTCGTGATGCGGGTCGCACCTCGGAGCCGTATCTTGGTTCCCGCAACCTACCAACACACTCTTATACATATATTAGGTACCAATGCAAGCTTTGTTGGGATTCCGACGCTCCGGACCCCCGCTACGGCGAAACCCTAGACCCGCTGGAAAAAAGTCCAGCCTGTCGATCTACCCCTTTGACCGGCGCCGAGAGGGGGTAGACGCATGAACTTTTTGCTTCTTTGTGTTAGGTTGGTACATAGGACCAATGGGAACCAACATTCCATGTGTTCCGTCGCATGATTCCGTGCCCGGCACCCGAAACGGGAGTTTCCACCTTAAGTGTCGGAACTTAGTACGGAGTAGGTAGGGTTCGTGATGCGGGTCGCACCTCGGAGCCGTATCTTGGTTCCCGCAACCTACCAACACACTCTTATACATATATTAGGTACCAATGCAAGCTTTGGTGGGATTCCGACGCTCCGGACCCCCGCTACGGCGAAACCCTACACCCGCTGGAAAAAAGTCCAGCCTGTCGATCTACCCCTTTGACCGGCGCCGAGAGGGGGTAGACGCATGAACTTTTTTGCTTCTTTGTGTTAGGTTGGTACATAGGACCAATGGGAACCAACATTCCATGTGTTCCGTCACATGATTCCGTGCCCGGCACCCGAAACGGGAGTTTCCACCTTAAGTGTCGGAACTTAGTACGGAGTAGGTAGGGTTCGTGATGCGGGTCGCACCTCGGAGCCGTATCTTGGTTCCCGCAACCTACCAACACACTCTTATACATATATTAGGTACCAATGCAAGCTTTGTTGGGATTCCGACGCTCCGGACCCCCGCTACGGCGAAACCCTAGACCCGCTGGAAAAAAGTCCAGCCTGTCGATCTACCCCTTTGACCGGCGCCGAGAGGGGGTAGACGCATGAACTTTTTTGCTTGGTTGTGTTAGGTTGGTACATAGGACCAATGGGAACCAACATTCCATGTGTTCCGTCGCATGATTCCGTGCCCGGCACCCGAAACGGGAGTTTCCACCTTAAGTGTCGGAACTTAGTACGGAGTAGGTAGGGTTCGTGATGCGGGTCGCACCTCGGAGCCGTATCTTGGTTCCCGCAACCTACCAACACACTCTTATACATATATTAGGTACCAATGCAAGCTTTGTTGGGATTCCGACGCTCCGGACCCCCGCTACGGCGAAACCCTACACCCGCTGGAAAAAAGTCCAGCCTGTCGATCTACCCCTTTGACCGGCGCCGAGAGGGGGTAGACGCATGAACTTTTTTGCTTGGTTGTGTTAGGTTGGTACATAGGACCAATGGGAACCAACATTCCATGTGTTCCGTCGCATGATTCCGTGCCCCGGCACCCGAAACGGGAGTTTCCACCTTAAGTGTCGGAACTTAGTACGGAGTAGGTAGGGTTCGTGATGCGGGTCGCACCTCGGAGCCGTATCTTGGTTCCCGCAACCTACCAACACACTCTTATACATATATTAGGTACCAATGCAAGCTTTGGTGGGATTCCGACGCTCCGGACCCCCGCTACGGCGAAACCCTACACCCGCTGGAAAAAAGTCCAGCCTGTCGATCTACCCCTTTGACCGGCGCCGAGAGGGGGTAGACGCATGAACTTTTTTGCTTCTTTGTGTTAGGTTGGTACATAGGACCATGGGAACCAACATTCCATGTGTTCCGTCGCATGATTCCGTGCCCGGCACCCGAAACGGGAGTTTCCACCTTAAGTGTCGGAACTTAGTACGGAGTAGGTAGGGTTCGTGATGCGGGTCGCACCTCGGAGCCGTATCTTGGTTCCCGCAACCTAACAACACACTCTTATACATATATTAGGTACCAATGCAAGCTTTGGTGGGATCCCGACGCTCCGGGACCCCCGCTACACGGGCGAACCCTACAACCCGCTGGAAAAAAGGCCAGCCTGTCGATCTACCCCTTTGACCGGCGCCGAAAGAGGGTGGGTAAGACGCATGAACTTTTGCTTCTTTGTTGTTTAGGTTGGTTAACTGGTACATCGGACCAATGGGAACCAACATTTCCATTTGTGTTCCGTCGCATGGAATGATTCCGTGCCCGGCACCCGACAACGGATTTCCCCCTTAAGTGTCGGAACTTAGTACGGANTGTCGATCTACCCCTTTGACCGGGCGCCGAGAGGGGGTAGACGCATGAACTTTTTTGCTTGGTTGTGTTAGGTTGGTACATAGGACCATGGGGAACCAACATTTCATGTGTTCCGTCGCATGATTCCGTGCCCGGCACCCGACACGGGAGTTTTCACCTCTAAATGTCGGAAATTACTACGGAGTAAGCGGGGTCGGTGAAGCGGGTCGCACCTCGGAGCTGTATGTTGGTTCACACAACCTACCAACACACTCTTATACATATATTAGGGGCCCATGCAAGTTTTGGTGGGATTCCGACGCTCCGGACCCCAGCTACGGCGAAACCCTACACCCGCTGGAAAAAATTCAAACCTGTCGATCTACCCCTTTGACCGGCGCCGAGAGGGGGTAGACGCATGAACTTTTTTGCTTGGTTGTGTTAGGTTGGTACATAGGACCATGGGGAACCAACATTTCATGTGTTTCGTCGCATGATTTCGTGCCCGGCACCCGACACGGGAGTTTTCACCTCTAAGTGTTGGAACTTACTACGGAGTAAGCGGGGTCGATGAAGGGGGTCGTACCTCGGAGCTGTATCTTGGTTCCCACAACCTACCAACACTCTCTTATACATATATTAGGGACCCATGCAAGTTTTGGTGGGATTCCGACCCTCCGGACCCTGCTACGGCGAAACCCTACAGCCGCTGGAAAAAATTCAAACCTGTCGATATACCCCTTTGACCGGCGCCGAGAGGGGGTAGACGCATGAACTTTTTTGCTTGGTTGTGTTAGGTTGGTACATAGGACCATGGGGAACCAACATTTCATGTGTTCCGTCGCATGATTCCGTGCCCGGCACCCGACACGGGAGTTTTCACCTCTAAATGTCGGAAATTACTATGGAGTAAGCGGGGTCGGTGAAGGGGGTCGCACCTCGGAGTTGTATCTTGGTTCCCACAACCTACCACTCTCTTATACATATATTAGGGAGCCATGCAAGGTTTGGTGGCATTCCGACGCTCCGGACCCCGCTACGGCGAAACCCTACACCGCTGGAAAAAATTCAAACCTGTCGATCTACCCCTTTGACCGGCGCCGAGAGGGGGTAGACGCATGAACTTTTTTGCTTGGTTGTGTTAGGTTGGTACATAGGACCATGGGGAACCAAAATTTTATTTGGTCCGTCGCATGATTCCATGCTCGTCACCCGAAACGAGAGTTTCCACCTCTAAATGTCGGAAATTACTACGGAGTAAGCGGGGTCGGTGAAGTGGGTCGCACCTCGGAGCTGTATGTTGGTTCACACAACCTACCAACAATAGTATTAACTAATATTAATGAACAGTCCACAAAAATAGTAAAGAATAAAAACAATTAAAAGAAAAAAATAGAAAGAAAAAATAAAAATAAAAGGGCACACGGCAAAGGGCACCACACACGGCAAAGGCTGCCTTTGCCGTCCGCTTTCCTCTTGCCTGCACGGCAAAGAGAGGGCACACGGCAAAGGCGGGGCCCTTCAGCCAAGCACACGCGCCTCACTGCACTCACTCACACACACGCACCCGCATCTCACCCCACCCCGACACAGCGCCGATCCACCGCGCCGCCACAGCGCCGCCGCGGGCAACCCCCACGCCGCCCACCTCCGGCTGCCCTGAGCCCGCGCCCTAGCCCCCGCCACCGCCGTCCCTCTGCGCCTCCCCTTCCCGAGTCGGGGACGCGCCCCAGCCCCAGCCCCCTCCGTCCACCACCCGCACGACCTGCGCCGCCGCCAACCACCTCTCCCCGGCCCCGCCTCTCTCCCAGCCGCCGGCAGCCTCTCCCCTGCCGCCCACCTCCACCGGCTGCCCCGAGCCCGCGCCCCAGCCCCCACCGCCGCTGCCCCTCTGCGCCTCCCCTTCTCGAGCCGGGGACGCGCCCCAGCCCCAGCCCCCTCCGGCCGCCACCCGCATGACCTGCGCCGCCGCCAGCCACCTCTCCCCCGGCCGCCAGCCACCTCTCCCAGCCACCATTCTCTCTCCCCCGCCGCATCCCTCTGTCCCCAGCAAGATCCGCCTCCGGCCGTCCACAACCGGCCGTCGGTGGCCAGGAGGTCAGCTCGGTGGCAAGGAGCTCGCAGTCCTCTCCCCCGCCCGCCTCCTCAACCTCGACCTCGACCAGGAGCGTGTTCGTCCAGCAGCTCGAGCGGTGGCCAGGAGCTCGCCACCTCTACCTCCTCCGGCGACAGGGTGTGAAGCAGCGGCGGGCCCAGGATTCGAAGGGTGGGTATTCAAAATTTGAAAGCTAAATTTTTTTGATAGCCTAGAATCTTATTTCGGCTCGGGATTTCAGATTTTGGCTAATGATTGCGGAAGGAGAGATGGATCATGTATGAGTAGGGAGAGAGAACCAGGAAGTGGGCTAGCTAGTTCTTATTGGAGCTGAATGATCGATTAGAACATCATATTTGTGTCAATTTTCATGCTTTTTTCATGCTTGTACATAGTATATCGAATTTTAGTTTAATTGATTGGTTCTGATTCTAGTGGTAATTGAATTTTAGGTGTGGTTTACAAATATGGTGTATGTCTAGCTGTGGTAATTAGTTTAAATTTGTCATAAAAGTTTTGGTGTTCTTCCTAGGAGCATGAAGCATTACATGAATATTTATGTTGTACATTTGTTCTTATATATATGTTGTTTTTGTGGTTTTTCAGATGTCGTAGTTTTGGAGGGTGAGAGCGGGGCTGTCGACGGAGGGCGGTTTGCGGGAGCGGCGAGCATCTTCTTCGCCGTTGATCACGCTTCGAGGGTAAGAATTCGTCGGCTCTCTTGAATGTACCTAGGGTTTTATTTTGGTCTAGATCACCGAGTCTGTCGCGTCACCTAGGCGTCTATACCCGTCCGTAAGCGTTACGCGGAAAAATATGCACATAGAGTTAGAGTTGCATATTTTCAGTCGTAACGCTTACGGCATTTACGGGGCAGTCCGCGGGTCCGTGGATTGGGTACGTTCTCCCTGCTCTACCTCGATCCGAGATAGAATTTCGGCAGCGCCTCCCCGTTGTTCTCCGGATGCACATTCTCTCAGCTTTTTGCCGAGACGTGTATCGGGAGAGCAGCGGGGAGGTGCTGCCGAAATTCTGTCTCGGATCGGGGTAGAGCGGGGAGAACGTACTCAATCCACGGGCCCGCGGGCTGTTTAGGTCCAATACCCATTAGAGAGATAGGTGGATGCATGCCGTAAAATATGGTTTTGTTAAAATTCAATGACATGTTGAACTGAAAGCATTGTGTATGTTTTTTTTGGTACCGATTAAAGGATGGAGAACCGTGAGTGGATGTATGCTGGCAGAAAGAGTCAGTATGAGTTTAGTGATGAATGGAGAGATAAGGCTGAGGAGTTTGTGAACAAGGCGTTTGACATCAGCAGCAAACCCATGAAAGTGTTTTGCCCCTGTAAGAAATGCGCTAACCGAAAGCGAATGTCGAAGGTAGTTGTCAGTACGCACCTGCTCAAGTTTGGGTTCACACCATTCTACCATGTTTGGAATTTCCATGGTGAACAGTTAGCAAAACGTCCTAGAACCGAGCCGCGTCAGATTCAGCCAGCTGGAGGATTTGACACTGGGTTCGAGAACTGCTTAGATGACTTTGTTAATGCTAATGCGCCTGAAAGCCCTCATGTAGAGGCGGAGACACCTCAGGAGGCGGAGACAAGTGAGCAGCCGGAGGAAAACACAAAGAAGTACTACGAGGCTATGTTTGCTTCCCAGAAACCCCTCCATGAACATACAGATGTTACCCTTCTAGATGCCATCGCTCGCCTTATGGCCCTGAAGTGCCGGAGGAAGATATGCAGGGATGGTTTCGATGATCTTCTGGCCGTCGTTGGCAGCCTTCTACCGAAAGGGCACATCTTGGCGAAGAGCTTCTACGAGGCGACTAAACTCCTCCGTGACCTTAAAGATGTCATATGAGAAGATAGACGCCTGTCCGAAGGGATGCATGCTATTCAGGAAAGACCATGCTGGAACAAATTATTGCATCCATTGCAATTCCTCGAGGTACTTCAAGGTCGACCTCAGTGGTGGACAGAAGAGGCAGACCGGGATTCCCCAGAAGATTCTCCGGTACCTTCCCATTTATATCGAGGATCCAGCGTCTTTACATGAACAAAGACACTGCCCAGCAGATGCGATGGGCCGCATTAGGGGAGAGATACACCGACAAGATGATACATCCGTCGGATGGTGCCGCATGGAAGAGGTTTGTAGCAAAGTATCCACTGAAAGCAGGCGACCCGAGGAGCGTAGCTGTTGCTATATCAACCGATGGGTTCAATCCGTATGGCATGTCGGCGGCAACATACAGCTGTTGGCCCGTGTTTTTCATCCCCCAGAACCTCCCCCCCGGTGAGTCCATGAGATCACATAACATGTTATTGTCGATGATAATCCCAGGACCGAAATATCCGGGTAAGAACATGAATGTGTACCTGGAACCGCTGGTGGAAGACTTGGCAGTTGGCTGGAACGGTCGCGGGGTACGGACATATGATGCCTCAACAAATGATCACTTCGATATGTATATCTGGTACCACACATCTCTCCATGACTTACCAGCGCGTGCTTTGTTCTGCGGCTGGTGTACACATGGGAAGTGGCCTTGCCCACGGTGCAGACAGGCTATGACTTTCTTCTGGCTTAAGAAGGGAGGCAAGTATTCCTGCTTTGATCAACATCGGCAGTTCCTTGACCCAGATCATAGATACAGGAGTGACGTAAAGCGGTTCAAGAAAGGAGTCGAGATCCATGCTCCGAAACCACGTCTGATGACCGGACGTGAAATCAAGGCTGAGCTAGAAGCTCTCGTGCCTAACCCCGATGGGAATGGTTTCGTGGGTTATGGGGAGACACACCAGTGGACTCACATTCCGTGCTTCTGGAAGCTGCTCCCGTACATGGAGGATATTGAGCTTCCACACAACATTGATGTAATGCACACCGAAAAGAATATCGCCGAGGCTCTCTATAGCAACATCATGGAGACTGAGAAGACGAAGGATAACGTCAAGGCTCGAATTGACCAAGAGAGCTTTGTGACAGGCCAAATCTGAATATGCAGCCTCCTGGAGTCAACGGCAGTAGGTGGTCTAAGCCAAAGGCTCCGTTCTGCCCTACAAGGGCGGAAAGAAGGGAAATATTACAGTGGCTCGTGGACTGTTTGTACTTCCCTGATGGGTATGCAGCTAACTGGACGAGGTGTGTGAACCTGGAAACGCAACGAGTGGGAGGGCTGAAGAGTCATGACTACCACGTGTGGATTGAGCGCATAATGCCGGTGATGATTCGAGGCTATGTCGATGAGGAGACTTGGCGAACACTTGCGGAGTTGAGATTTTCTTCCGCCAGATTTGTGCAAGGGAGTTAGATCGTGAAGTGCTTGAGAAGCTGCATGAACAGGCACCCGAGTTGCTTTGCAAGCTGGAGATGTTACTTCCGCCAGGTTTTTTTAATCCGATGCAACATATGATCTTGCATCTCCCGCACGAGGCTTTGCTGGGGGGGCCTGTGTCGACCCGTTGGCAGTTTGGGCCTGAGAGAGAAATGAAGAAGCTACGTGGAAATTGCGGCAATAAATGCAAGATCGAGGCATCCATGGCCGAGGCATGCCTTAACGAGGAGGTGTCAAACTTCACGACAAGGTATTATCATGCCAACATTCCCACAAAGCACAATCCAGTCCTTCGCTACAATGTAGCCAACCCTGAAGATGTACCCAAGCTTAGCATCTTCATAGGGCTCGGTGGCAAATCAAGTGGCACGAAGAAGTTCATCATGAATAAACTCGAGCGGGATATGATAAGCTCGTATATCTTGTTAAGTATGGTGGAAGTGAAGCCGTACATCGAGTAAGTCTTTCACCATTTAGTATTTCACAAACATTCACTCCTATATTCGTGGCTAACTCCTCTTTTCTCATTGGCGTAGACGATTCACTCGTGAAAACTGGAAGCTGAGAAGGGAACCTAACCCGAAAGAGTCGAAGGATCTTTTTGACAAGGGTGCTGGTTTTCGACAAGGGTGGTGGTTTTCATCAGCTGGTTCGCGGGTTTGGTACTGTTCTATCTAACTTTCTAGTGTCGTGGACATTCATCTAGCATTCCTCGTTCTAAACTTGCCATGCTAAACTTGCAGGCAAAAAAGGAAAAACAAATGAAGCCAGAGCTTAGAAAGATTGCCCATGGCTTTGGCCATTCCGTCAACTCATTCCATGCTTATGATGTGAATGGATATCGCTTCCATACCCATGAGTACACAACAAACCGGGCCAATCGTAAGACAATAAATAGTGGGGTGTTATGTGAAGGCTCGGATAAACTCCATTACTATGGAAGAGTCGAGGCTATATACGAGTTGAATTATGGCTTTGGTAAAGGGCTAAATCCCGTTGTATTCAAATGCCATTGGTTCGACCCGCATCGGGTGAGACGGGATCCTAGAATTGGATTGGTCGAAGTTCAACAAAGCTCCAAGTATCCGGGAGACGACGTCTACATTTTGGCTACCCAAGCCTTCCAAGTATTCTATCTCCCGTACCCGTGCAAGAAAACAGCCAAAGCATATCAAAAGCGTCTACAAGGGTGGGATGTTGTGATGACGGTACCCTCCGCACAATAGGCCGCCTATGCCTAACAGTGAAGATTACCGGCGCCTAGAGCCCTCAACATTCGAAGGCGAGTTTTATCAGGAAGGAGGGCTCCCTGGGATATTCACTATCAACTTGCCGACCGATGATGACATGGAATACGTCGAAGAAGACGAAGCTGCGGGAATGGAGGAAGACACAGCGCATGATGAAGTCGTGGAGGTTCATAACCAAGCCGATGTGTCTTTGCTAGAGCGGTTCCACGCAGGACTTGACGTCGATGAGCCACAGGGACCACCTCCTGGTTCCGTGGAGGGTTGGTGGTGTGGCGACCCCGACAGTGATGACGACACGAGTGGTCCAATAGTTGATCCCAATGATCTCGACACAGGCTACTGATAGCGATGAGGACACATGTATTAGTAATTGGCAGTCTAGCTTATATGTAATAGGTCAATGCTACTCTATGTAACCGCGATTGTCAGTCTAGTTTATTTTCTGAGAACTCATTGTCGCTACTCCATGTATTTTGTTTTATTCTAATTGTTGCTTCATCTAAAATGTGATTTTTTTACTATACTCATTATTGCTTCATCTATTAAATTTAATTTTGGATCATGTGTACTGATTAAACCTATTTGTTTTGTCAATGCAGGAAATATGACAGGGGGAAGCAGTCTGAGGAAGGCCATCACAAAAAAGGTGGGCAACGTGAAGAAACTCCTGGGTGGTTCGAGTTCGTCTCGACGACCTTCACCGTCACACTCACCTCCACGTGCGAGGAGTGCACGGCGTGGGAGTACGAGGAGAGAGAGTCCTCCCCCGGCCGAGGAGTCCTCCGACGAGGAGGACGTGGAGTACGAGCAGGAGCCGGAGTCGGATTCTGAGGACGAGTCGCTGGACGAGGAGGACAACGAGGAGGAGGGGGGCGAGGAGGACAGCGAGGAGGAGGGGGGAGAGGAGGGACCTCCGCTGGGCACGTTCGAGCTTGACCCGTCGCTGCAGTGGGAGCCGCCGGAGGAGGAGTGGATTGAGATGGACCCGACTATCCCTCCGCCACAGAGTAAGCCGCCGTATCAGCGGGGGGCCGCGACCCTCCCCGATCTTCCTTACGGCTCACGTCACACGCTTCTCGTTCCCACCGGGGCAAGGTACATCTAATTATTCATGTTCAATTTTTGCTTTTTCACTTGTGTTTTGACCCGCTAACCATACTAATTTTGATTTTTTCATTGTGTAGATCGTTTGAGTACGTGCCTGCTAAGGCCAAGGGACAGCGTACCTACTCGAGCATCCTTGGATGTCTTGTGCGCAAGTTCTTCCCTGGGATTGTCACCCTCCCAGATGGTACCCGCGAGTGTAGCTTGGACGTTCAAGCATTACACCTACGCGGAGGATCCCGAGGACGAGGAGGCGAACATGGCGGAGAAGACACTCCGCTACTTCTGGGTAAGTTTGCTTGACTTCTATAAATCCTAGATTTCACTAGTGGCTTTAACCCTATTCTACCTATGTGCATGCTTGCAGAACTACTTCTCCTACCGGCCGGAGCACGAGGCCCAGTGCACGGCGGTCCTTGTGGAGATGGCCTCCAAGATGGTGAGGGACATGCACTACGAGGCTCGGGTGAACAGTGTCCGCAATTGGTACGCCGAGAGGAAGATCAAGCTGGACAAGAAGCGTGCCCGGGACATCTTGATGCAGCCATGGCAGTACCTGCAGGTAGCCGCATTTCTATATTATCGATTTTGTTGACCGCCATGTAATATCGTTAATATGTGTGTTATGTGTATGTAGGTGCCTCCTCCCTACGTTGGTAACAATTCTGAGTGCCACCTCGCGATGGTAGCGTGGTGGACTAGCAAGGAGTACCTCAAACTCCACGAGGAGGGGAAGGCAAAGCGGGCGTACAACAAGGGTGGAACACACCGCCAAGGCAGCCGCAACCTCTACCAATGCGTGCAAAATGAGGTGAGCAAATCCATTCTTTAGTCCACCTAAGTTCGTGCTCTCTTTTGCAATATTTCCTGCTTTTCACCTATGTTCGTGCTCTCTTTGCAGAAAGCGAAGACCGGCGTAGAGCCCTCGACCTTCGCCGTTTGGTCAAAGTTCCGGAAGCTGGATGAGCCGGATCCTGACACGGGGTCGTTGTGGATCAACCCCGGCGCCGAGCTCCGGAGCACGGGGTACACGGCGAAGTTCAAGGAGCGCAACGGTGAGGATGCTGACCCTCTCACCAGTCCACTTGACGTCGAGGCTATTGTGCTTGCGGGGGGAGGCAAGGGGAATGGCCGGTTGTGGATAGGTGACGGCTATGTTGACCCTCGCACCGTCCCGTCCCTACGCCAGGTCCGCCGTGGGAGGGCGCCTGGTGCGCCTGCTGTGGAGACCCGCCCACGAGTTTCGGGTCTGGTTGTCGACCAGCTCCGGGAGCAGGTTAGTCAGCAGCAGGTGCTCTTTGAGCAGCAGCAGGAGCAGATCCGACAGCAGCAGGAGCAGATCCGGCAGCAGCAGGAGGCGTCCAGGCAGATGATGGAGTGGATGACGGCCAACATGCAGCGCTTGGCTCCTGCAGACGGGACTCTTGCTTTTGCTCCACCGACGTTCCCATGGGTATGTCGTCAAACTTGTCATTCTATCCATCTTACTGTTCTAACTTAGTTATCTTTGTAATGCGAGCGTTTTCCATGTTGTAGATGGATCCAGGATCGGCGGGTGGATCTCACTCGATGGCGCCGCAGCCGCCGCCTGGTGGCCAGGACGATCCGGAGCAGCAGCCCCACTTCACAAACCCTTCCGTTGTCCGGAGGCTTCCGTGGGTATGCTCGCATGACTCTTTCTCCGAAGTTTTAGTCCGCTTTCTTTTAATACCAATGCCATTTCCACCTAGTTGTCGAACTTATCATTTTCTTGCAAACGTGTAGGATCAGGATCCTCCTCAATGATGTTGAGGACCTACTCCGCCGCAGGAAGGATCAGGTTAGTTAACATTTTAACTTGCTACCACTCTCGTTTGATAACTTACTTCATGTCTCACTTAGATCGACATAGCCAATCAATGAATCTTCAATGGTCACTTGTGTCTTTTTGTTTATCACATAGAACAACTTGTGTCTTATTGTTTACTACATCTAACTTAGATCATGTCTTTTGATTTACAACATCTAGACTTGTGCATTTTAACTTGTAGGAGGATCAACGATGACGTCCATCTTGCCCATCCGTCCATCGTCACGGAGTTCATGTGCTATGTGCTGTTTGAGACTATGTGTTGTTTGAGAATGTGGAGTTTGAACTATGTTGAGTTCATGGTTGTGAAGTTAATGTTGATTTTAGTCGACGAGCTATGTTTGTACTATGTGGATGCTATGTTTGTGGTGTTTGATCTTGTTTATATATGTTTGATCATGTTTATCATCTATCAATTATGTGCATTTGCACACTGTGAATTATCGTCTGTGAATTTTCTGTAAAATGCAGGGATTTTTGCAAAAACAGCAAAAATCTGTGACATTATGGTCACTTTGCCGTGTAAAGGCACACGGCAAAGGCCTGTGCCGTGCACCTGCACACGGCAAAGCCCACACGTGGCGGCCACCTGTGCTCCTGGCATGTTTGCCAGGACCATATGGTCAATATGCCGTGTGTGTTTAGGGCAAGCACACGGCAAAGAGCCGATGCAGGCATCCTGGACAAAGCTGATGTGCCGTGCGTCTTGGTGGAAGGATCACGGCAAAGACAGCGTCTTTGCCGTGCGTCTAAGGCCGCGGATCACGGCAAAGATTTAAACTTCGCCGTGCGGCCAGGGAGACACTCACGGCACAGATTTAAACTTTGCCGTGCGTCTTGTCTGTATCACACGGCAAACATTTAAACTATGCCGTGCGTCTGGTTTGTTACACACGGCAAAGAAGTGGTCGCCGTTTGACCCTCCTCTGACATCTTCTGACACATTTATTGTGCCGTCGAGTATGGGAGGCACACGGCATAGTCTTTGCCGTGATTGTTTGGGCAAAGCGCACGGCAAAGTTCTTTGCCGACGCGTATTATGCCGTGTGGGGTTTGCCGTGCGAGTCATCACGGCAAAGCGTTTGCCGTGTTCCGAAACACCTTTGCCGTGTCTTCTGGCCTCACGGCAAAGACGCTGTTTCCGGTAGTGTAGACAACAAGTAAGAGCAATGATCCTCCGCAATTAGGTAAAGAGCTACAGAAATTTTACCTGGTGCATATAAGTATGTTGACTGAAACAATGGGTCGCATGGATGCTTGTTTGGCTACTTTACTGGACGATGGCGCATATTTTCTATTAACCTGGTGTATATACATATTTTCCGGCTAATTTTTTGATAAATTTGTTTCTACCTTGCGTATGTGGATCATGGTAGACCTCTCTTGCTATTGCATTCAAATCATACATTGATTAACTTTTTCTATCTCCCGGGCATTAGTGTGCCCTCTTTATTTTGAAAACGAAGGTTTGTAGCTTGTGTGTACCGATCTGCACCACCCTCCAAATCCTAGATTTTGTCAGATCGTGTGGAAAAAAGACCTTAATGTGTCAAGTAGCTAGTACTGTATGCTATGAAGGTAATGCCAATTGTATGTCATGCCGATTGGGTCAGAATCAGCTGATGCATGCACATACATGTCTGTCACGGATAACTTCACAACCCAAATGCTGTCAGCTCTTGTGGAAAAAAACAAGATGACCAAACAATATATTAATGTCAAAGACCGTCACATTAATGGCTATTAGCACCATGACAAGTTGTGATGAGTTAGTTAATTGCAAGCGCATGTATTTTATATGCATGTAGGACTCTTCTTTGATTGGGACTACCAAACAATATACTAGTGTGGTTTGCTAGTGCTGACGCCGGCGCCCGGCAGCTATACATGCCAAAGACCGTCATATTCGCAGTCAATGCCCAATTGTAGGTCGCGCCGATTATGTCAGGATCAGCTGCTGTAAGCCCGTACGTGTGTCACGGATTGCTTGAGGACCCAAATTTTGTGAGCACTTGTGTAAAGAAAATACCCTACACTTCTAGGCTTCTAGCACTATGTCAACTTGTAACGAATTTAATGAACGGCATGCACATGTTGTTTATATGCATGTAAGACCTTTCTATTATTGGGATTCTCACTCACAATATAGTTAGGTTTACTAACGCTGACGCTGCCGGCTATACATGCCAAAGATCGTCACATTATTGCAGAAATTCACTTTGGCACCCGGGTGCACCTACACCCGGTTTGGTTTTTGATTTTTCAAATTTTGAAAATGCTTCAGAAAAATCTGAAACAAATTGGACACAAACATACGCAAATGTCGAACACTCGTTAAAATTTTCGACAGAAAACAACAATTTTTCTGCTCTGTGCAAAAAAGAAAAATTTCTGACAAAAAACATACTTTTTTAGATCTCAGTTTTTGTCAGAAATTTGTCTTTTTTGTGCAGAGCAGAAAAATTGTTATTTTCTGTCGAAATTTTTCACGAGTGTTCGACACTTGCGTATGTTTGTGCCCAAATTTTTCCAGATTTTTTCGAACTGTTTTCGTATTTTTAAATTTTCAAAAACAAAACCGGGTGCAGGTGCACCCGGGCACCAAAACGCCATTCTCACATTATTGGGCCATGACTATCTGAAGGACAGGTTCGTTGTAAGTTGGGTTTTATGGAAAGAAATACAAACTACAAAAATAATACGAACTTGCAAAAAATAAATTAATGACAATACCATCCAGTTATGATGCATCCAAGATGTACGATACCATGATGTCAAATCCCCAAATGATTTATATAGAAGAAATTATTGTATCCCACATTTGGTACTAATGAAAAATGATTTGAGTAATCATTTTGGTATGTGGTGTTTCCATCCAGTTAAGGGCTTTTCACGAAAGATGATTGGTATCTATGCATGTTGGTTTGCTATTTATGATGCATATGTTTTCTTCGGTACGAGTAACAATCTGATACTAGATCATAAATAGCTTGACAACACCAATCTTCAGAATCAGTTGATACATGTGTCACGGATAACTTGACAACACCAATTTTTTCAGCTCTTGTGGAAATTAGAAATGGCAGACTCGTGTAGTTTAGATGCATGTAAGACTCTTCTTTGATTGGGACTCACACACCGGAAAGTGCTTTTGGAGCATGGGCTCCACGGAGCCCGTTTTTTCAGAAAAAAATAAATCGACATTTTAAAGTTTCCAAAAATTCTGAATTTTTTTCTAGATGTCGACAATGACATATTGTACGACTCTGCAAATTTCAATCCAAAATATTTTGTATTTATTCCTACACAAAATAGACAAATCCTGACAAATCTGAAAAAGTTCGAATTTTACACTGTTTACATATCAGATCCAGAAATTTGTCATTTCTACGGAGGAGAAAATACATAATATTTCGGACTGGTATTTTGCACAGAGGTAGAAATAATCATGTTCTACGTCTAGGATTTTTTTCACATTTTTTCGAAACTCAGAAATGCGCTTTTCGAAATTTTCAAAAAAAACGATCTCCGTGGAGCTCGTCCTCGAAATCACTGCACTCACTCACACACAGTATAGCTCGTTTGCTAACGCTGACGCCGGTGGCTATACATGCCAAAGACCGTCACATTCTCGACCCATGACTTGCTATCAGCCATGTTTGCCTCTAGTTTTGTTTCATGGATAGAAATCAAAATTAATAGATATTAGAATTTCAAATCCAAAAAAATTACGAATTTGCAAAAGATAAATTTATGTCATTATCATCTAGTAATATAATTTTGTTTTTGTTTTTTGCTTTTACTCTTTAGAGAATCCCACAAGCACCCTCCAAACTGTGTTCGGCACCATCAAAATTGTGCTTGCTTTGGGTTGGTTACATTCACATGTCCGGCACAATGGGGGTGCTGCCCTCACCGGCACACCCAATTGTTTTTGATCATTTGCTGATTTACAGCAAAAGAGACGATTTTCATTGAAATGTCAGCAATAGTACCTAGAAATTTAAAGCAAACTTAATCTAGACAGGCAACAGGAGTCACGCTGGGGCCAGCCTCGTTGTCGTTCGGCGCCATACGATGGCGTGAGTGGGCCAGCCTCGCCATCATTCAGAGCTAAGCGCATCTCCGCCCTTTTTGTCCAGCATCCGACGGTGAGTCTCCGCCGCCGCGATGTGGTTGTTGAATTGCTTCTCCGCCACAGCCCATAGTTGGCGCTCCTCCCCCATGTAGCGCACCGTCTCGAAGGAGTGGTACAGGGTGGCCAGCTCACTAGTACAGAACCCCACATCACAGCCGGCCCAAGGGCCTCACCTCAGCCAGTTATTCCAACCGTTCCCGCTCGGGGTCACTAATGTGTCTCTCCATCAGAGCCGGTTCCAGGAAACCGTCTGTGATGCGAGTAATCCTCAGACGTCAATGAATAATGACTGTATCCAATAAGGAAAACATCAGAGGCGACCAGGAATAGTAGTCTTCTGTGATGATAATCCTTTGCAGACGGCTGCATTTGCTGGCCGTCATTAGCCTGCGGAGTGTCCAGGTTTTCTTTCCGGCCCATGCGTAAGAATATTCATGCCCTCTAGGCCATTTTCTGGGTGGTCTGAGTATTTGGTAATGTTATATTAATAGGAATAAATCAGGATTGCATGCATCAACAAAACCTGAACCAATTGGTCATACATATAAAGCATAAGAAAAAAGTTCATTTTCAACCCTGAATTCATAGAGGTTCAACGAAATGAACCCTAAACTCCAAATCCCTGTCATTTGTACCCTGAACTTGCGAATCCCGATCTAATCAGACCCTGAAGCTGTTTGGTACACTGGAAAGGCAACAACCCAGACTAGGATTGCATGTTACTCTAACTTACAGTGAGGGCCCATATGTCAGATCCATCCCTCTCCCATTTCTATATTAAAAAAATTAGAAATAAAAAAAATCAAAAAGTCAACAGGGCTGCCGCCCGTACTCCGCGCTCGCCCTTGCCGTCGCAGCTATCGCCGCTGCCGGCCGTGCTCCACGCTCGCTACTGCCCGCGGTGCTTGGTTGCTCGTCCTTGCTGCACTCCGTGCTCGCCGCTGCCGGCTGTGCTCGCCGTCGCCACCAACGCTTGGACGTGTGGGCGTCGCTGGTACATGCCGCACCGGAGCCCACCGCCCTGGTCAGCACATCGCCAATGACGGGCACAAGCCCCTGCGTACGCTGGTTCTCAAAGAAAGAAGGCGCCTCGCCGCTGCCTGCCGTGTTGTCCGAGTCTCTCTCTGTCGCTCGGGAACACAGAGGACACACGCACACTCTAAGGTTGTTCGATGGAATGCAAGCAAAAAAAAAAAGAGTGGAGCACACAAGTCAGTTTTCCCAGGCAACGAATGCCCTTCTTCTCAGTTTGCAACAGCCAACAGATGCAAACTTTCCATCTCAGTTTCCCCGTTTCGTGCAAAAATGGAATGTATTTACGCTTGTTTCTTTTGGTTACTTCATCCTGCAGTGGTAACAAGGACTGTCCGGAGTTGCTGAATTTCCTTAGTAACGAGTAAGTAATATGTGCTGGCGTGGACATTAGGGGTGACAGGAGGGCCATGGCCACAAGTTGGGGTGGCTTCCAAATTCCAAAAGCATTAGGATCTTCAGATGCTTTACCGGGTGAACGGACTTGAGAGAACTGGCATGGCTGCCATGGCTGCCGAATTGATCTCCGATGACTACAAGTCGATGAAGTCCGACTTCAGGAAGTTGCCGGAGGATCCTCAAAATCTGTGGGAGGTGTCCCCACTTCCGGAAGTGAACCTGCGCTATGCAGCAGTTGATGGGTACGTCTCGTATGAGCTTTACCGTACGATTTAGAGGATTGAGAGTAGCCTCTCTAACGCCAACCAACCTACTGCCCTGGTTGCCTAGCGAAAGAAAGATCGACGAAGCGGAAGGAGGTGGACGACAACGATGACAATGACGACAGCTCTGGCTGGGAGGGCGGCCGAAAGCAGCAGCCGGGTGTAGGACGTCGTACTCGCCGGGGGGACGGCATCCGGAAGGTGGGCGGCGGCTCTGGCTGGAACGTCGTCGACGACGGCTGGAAGCAGCATGATGCTGACTGGAAAAGAACGGTACAAGCTGGGGCGATGGAGCAGGGCCCACTAATAGAAAGCAGGGCATCGGTTCGGAGCATTAGTCTCGGTTCCAATTGGAACCGGGACTACTACTCCGATTCCAACAGTCAGAAACGGCTATTTCCTGCGCCACCTTTAGTCCCGGTCCGAACGTGACCTTTAGTCCCGGGTCGTGTTACAACCCGGGACTAAAGGTTTTGCGCCTGGCCGGCGGAGGCTCCAGAGCACTTTAGTCCCGGGTCATGTAACAAACTGGGACTAAAAGGTGTATCTGTATAAAAGCTCATGCCCGAGCCAGAAAATCCTCTCCCTCTCTCTCCGCATGCCGCCACCTCTCCGCTGCCATCAACCTCGCGCCGCCGTCGCCCTCGCCGTCGCCCTCGCCATTGCGCCGCCGTCGCGCTGCCGTTGCCCTCGACCGCACCGGCAAAATCGTAGGTGAGAAATTGGTGCGAGTTAATTTAATGCGCACAATTTGATGAATTGGGAGAATTTTGTGTAGAATTGGTAGAATTTTTGTGTAGAATTTTGTGCATAATTGTTAGATTTTTGTGTACAATTTTACATAGAATTGATAGAATTTTTGTGTACAATTTTTTATAGATTTTTTGTTTAGAATTTTGTGTAAAAATGTGTTATAATTGTGAACATATATACTTAGTAATAGATGTGAAATGATGCCGAAAATAGAAATAGATGTAGATTTTGTTTAGTTTCATAGGAATTCGTTTTCGGCGACGAGGCGTCCTCATCTTCAACGCGGCGGCAATGACCAAGGACTGGGCTCCGTCGGGCATGTCCGGGAGTGGGCTCCGCCGGGCTGGCACTGGGAGGTGCTATCTTCCGGGATGCGCAGTTTGGTGAGGAATTAGGGTCCCGTCGTTGACCCGGAGCTTATTTGGTGGCAGTCGCGTGGGCCACGATCGGTGCAGAGGAAGCCGACCCCCGAGGAGGTGGTACGTCTCCGTGTCAGGGAGGAGGACGAGCACGTCTGTCGATATATGGTTGCGTTGGAAACCAGGTTCTCTAATAACTGGCAGTTTCTTCAGGGATCTCACCCGAGCTATGATCCTGTGATGGTTGCTTCTCTTTGGGTGTTCACCACCCGCAACTCAGGACCCGAGGGTCGACGCCTAGTTTGATATATTCGAGATGTATAGGTGATATTATCTGATATTATTGTTTATTATCTGGATTATTTGAGATGTATTAGGGTTAAATAAAAGCAATGAAATTGAAGCTGCGATTTTGTTCAGCCGAACGCGCACTACCATTAGTGCTTTGCTGTGTTTATAGCATTAAAATAGCTTACGAGTCTTTAAAGCAATAACTAATTTTAGCATCGTGATTGCGTTTGATATATACTTATACAATAATACAGATGCCCGGCAATGGATGTACGGTACTGACCGACGCTCTGGCAAGTTCATTAATGGCTGATAACCCACAAGTGTAGGGGATCGCAACAGTCTTCGTGGGTAGTATAACCCAATTTATTCATTCGACTCAAGGGGAGTCAAAGAATACTTAGAGGTCTTCGCAGCTGAGTTGTCAATTCAGCCACACCTGGAGAAGCACAAGTAACAGGAGAGAGGTGAAAACAACAGTGATTTGAGAACAATAGTAACAGTAACACGAAAGCAATGATGGAGAAATATGGACCGGGGTTCATAGTTTCACTAGTGGCGGCTCTCCTAAGCAAATAATCATGCATTGGGTGAACAAATTACAGTTGGGCAATTGACAGAATTGCACTAATTAATTAATTATGACAAAGCATTCAGTTTATCCATCATACTTAGGCATGTATTCCATATATAGTTCTAACTACTCACAATCAGAATTCGCACAACATCTTTTGTCCTGCCATCCGATTTCAGCCGGGCCAATTAAGGAAAAAATGGTAATTAAGGTGTTCCTTTTAATAGAACACCGGAGCAAAGCATTAACACACAATGAACACATGTAATCCTCAAGTTACTAACCTTTCCCATCGATGTCCCTGTTTCTGTCACTCGAGGTCTCCAGTTCCGGACTAATAACAGGTGCATACAACTTGTAGATACGATCTAAGCATCAATTATATTCATGCAAACAAAATGCGCCCAAATCTAAGATCATGCCACTCGTGCACTAGTGACAAGCATTAAGCATAACAACATTGCAACAACAACAATTCATAAACATAAATAATCTGAACATAACGTGCCAATCCATCGGATCCCAACATAACGCATATTATATCTCGGATTGATCTCGATCATGTAGGGTAGCTCACGAGAACATGGTATTGAATAACAAGGGGGAGAGAGTACCATCTAGCTACTGCTACAAACCCGTAGTCCATGGGGGAACTACTCACAACTCATCCCGGAGGCAGCGGTGGAGGCGAAGATGGCTCCGGGGACCAATCCCCGTCCCGGCAGGGTGCCGGAACTACCGATGGCACCCGCACCCATTGGGTGTGGGTATAGCTTAACCAAACCCGCAACCACGTCCTTGTATCTTAACCACACCCGCACCCACACCCGCGTGTGGGTACAAATTTTATACCATACCCGCACCCACGTGGGTATTGAAAACCCGCGAGTAAACCCACCAAAAAATGATCATCAAAAGTTCATAACAACAATATACTATAGATATGAAAATAACATAGTGTGTATATGATAAATAATATCATTACAGCCCAACATAAGTTGCATAAAAGCATAGCAATATATCGTTCAAACTTTCAAGCAACACAAGTGCAAAACAGCCACATGATGGACTGACGGTAACTCCAGAAGTTCACAATTTAATGATTACAATAAAGGTTCTGTCCAAAACACAAGTACAATTTCTGTCCAAAACTACTTACAAATTCTGTCAAAAACTACAGATCATGTATTGATCATGCACACAACGCACAGGAGCACAGCAAACTTACCACTCCATGGCCGCCGGCCGCTTGCGCGTCGTCAATGGCGGCTTCCCGGTCCTGGTGCTTGGTTCACGCCGGCTGTGGGCCACTGCCGTAGTAGTCCGGGCAACCTTGCGACCACGGCCGCGCCCGCCACTCGGTGTCGAAGCAGAGGGGCGTCGTTCGGGAACTTGCCCGGTTGCTGGATGCTGGAGCAGAGATGCAGAAGCCGCCGCCCGAGAACCACTCCCCTCCACGCCGTACTCGCCGGCGCCCTCCTGCTCCTGCTCACGTTCAGACCTCGGCTGCGGCGGAGTGAGGTCATCGTGTTCCTTCTCTTCCTACTCCCGCAAGACATCACCCACGCGGAGCTCGCCTCCGCTGAACTTTATGGCGATCAATGTTGCTGCTACAGCGGGCGTGGCTAGGGCGGAGGGACGCCTGTGGTCGGCACCCCTCTAGGCGACTGGGCGGTGACGGTGATTCAGTACTCGCCATCGATTTATCGATCCAAAAGACCAGAATTTGAGGAGGCTGGGCCGCTCGGGAGAGGAAAGGAAACGAGGCAATAATTACGCATTTACGCTGGGGGAGGAAACGATGGGGCGGCCGGCAGTTAGTACTAGATTTTGGGATTTTTTTCTTCAAAATTACAAGGGACCCACATGTCATATATATAAAAATAACTGGGTATGTGGGTATGGGTTTTGGTGTACCATGCCCGCACCCGCAATACCCATCGGGTGCACACTTTTACCATTTACTTACCCATGGGTAAAACATTTTTTACCAAACCCTCACCCTAACGGGTAAAAACCCACTGGGTATGCAGGTAATGGGTACCCATTGCCATCGGTAGCCGGAACAGGCAATCTAACCCCCGAAACTTGTCAGCGATGGCGGCGGAGCTCTATATCGTAGTTGGGAAAATCCTTCTGGGCTTAGGGTTTTTTTTGTCGAGGATGATTTTATAAGCGTCGGAGGCGGCCGAGAGGTGCCCCACAGGGCAGGGGCGGGTCCCACCCGTGGGTGGACCCTAGGCCGCGGCCACAGGTCGCCCTGGCCTATGGGCTGCCCCCTGGATCGCCCTTTTGGCTCCGGTCTTCATTTGTCCAATAAAAAACCCCATAAATTTTCGTCCAGTTCCGAGAATATTTCCAGAAGTACTTTTCTGCAACAAAAACAGAACAAAAATAGGGAACTGGCACTGGGCATCTTGTCAATAGGTTAGTCCAATAAAATGCCTCAAAATGGTATAATAATGTAGCATAAACATGTAATAATGAATGGAATCAAGCATGGCACGATAAAAAATTATAGATACGTTTTACACGTATCAGCATCCCTAAACTTAATTCCTACTCGTCCTCAAGTAGGTAAATAATAATCAAAATAAGTTTTGAGCTTGACATGACACCAACATAATCTTGATCAAGATAGTAATGTAAAAGCACATGAGCTGAGATTAAGTGATCCAAAACAATTGTTTATAGTTGATAGCAAGAAAGCAATGAATAACCAAGTTGAATCATTAAAGCAAACCCTTTCATAAATAGTACATTAAAGACATGAAAGCAATGTGACCCACATATTTGACTAATTCTCAAAGGTAATGGTTCCACGACAAAAGTGTTTGAGAATCAACACAAAGGAAGATGTAAGTATTAGCAAAAAACTTCAACTTCCAACGGCTTATCTTATAGATAAAGTCAATATAAAGATTCATGTTTAATCTAATGATGTAATATGATCAATGATACCCAGGGTCAATGTTGTATGTTTGCTTTGGTGGAGATAGAGGAAAAAGGAAAAGTGACTCAACATTTAAAAGTAAAAGAAAGGCCCTTCGCAGAGGGAAGCAGGGATTAGTCATGTGCTAGAGCTTTTTGATTTTGAAAAACAGAGATAAAAAAAACAATTTTGAGAGATGCATAATTCCGTCAACGATTCCATAGCTCAGAAGTCCATTAGTCCCCTATGTCAAGCAAGGTCTTTAGAGTTGTGAGAGCAGCTGGTTTTTAGAGGAATGAGTGCATTCCTCTTTCTCTTTTGTTTTACCACTTACCAATGTTTTGAGCTGATTTCTCAGATTTTCATTTTGCGGAGGAGAATGGTGAGTCATATTTATATTTTGCTTAAGCCGCTCTCGGGTTGATTCAAGTGAGGACGTAAACCATCAACACCGGGTGAAATAGAGGGGGAAAAATAAAAATAAAAGAAAAAACTTGCTCGACATAAGCTATAACGAAGCCCCTCCTTACTTCCTCATGAGCTTGAAAACAGAGGCACCAAAACGAGAATATTTTGAAGGTTTTAAAGGTAGCACATGACAAATTTGCTTGGAATGGCAGGAAATACCATGCATAGGTAGATATGGTGGACTCAGCTGGCAAGATAGTTTGGCTTTGGGATTGGATGCACGAGAAGTATTCCCTCTCAGTACAGAATTTTTTGGCTTAGCAAAAATGGTATTTGAAGCAAACATCCAACATTAACTGGTAATAGATTAACATAGGGCATCAGTCAATCTTAACCATAAACACTCCATACCGTCTCCATTGTTGATCAAACCGTTCTTTTGATGGAAAGATTAGCTTTATGAATTAACAACTACGAAACACCACACAGTTTCAAGCTTTTAACTGTATTTCTTTACTAATAAATTTCCACTCAAATAACCATCAAGTTTAAGCATTCATCTTAATATCTCAAAACAATTGAGAAGCATCAAGTATCCACACAATGATCTACAAGACTATGCAGTTTTTTCATCATACCATTACCCATATTCGGCATTCTACCGTTCTAACATATCAACCAAGCAACCAATTCAACTCTCTAACAAATATAAGTGAAGCACAAGAGAGTTTAACTACAACAAACTAGCAGCTCTAAACAAGATAAAAGCTAAAATTGAGAGCTTACTAGCAAAACAAACAATAGCTAAGAATACTCAACCAAGTATAAGTGAAGCACAAGAGAGATCCACGAAAAAGCGAAGCGTGTCTCTCTCCCAAACAAGATAGATAGGATCCAACATGAATATGACCAGCAAACAAACAAAACAAAACTAAAAGCAAAATAAAATGACGCTACAAGAATAGCACATAATATGTAAAGTGATAAAAACATAGTTTCAACGAAACGACCTGATGGTTGTTGGTGAAGAGTGGAGATGCCTTGGGCATGCCCAAGCTTAGATGCTTGAATCTTCTTAAATATTTCAGGGGGATTCCATTGGAGCATCCCCAAGCTTGAGCTTTTCTCCATTCTCACATCACCGTGTCGTTCAAAACTTAAAAACTCCCTATTGAAACTAGAGTATATGTAGCTTGAATTGCTATTTTATAGAAATACATGATATACATATGTTTATGGAATTATAACATGAAATGACATGCCCATTATGCAAGAACGAGTGCTCTAACAGGCACTTCACTGGATCCACTTTTAGTGTTCGTCTGCAAAAGAGTCGTCACTGCAAGTCAGTTGTAAGAAGGACTACATGACTTATCTCAAGTCTTTGTTTTTAAATTAGAATATCTAATTAATGTATGTACTGTTTCTTTTACATATAGATAGTACCGTGCAACGTTTGGCAAGCGTTCAACCGGTTAGTAGGCGACAGTGTGTTGTTTAATGTTTTTGGGATCACATACAACATTACTGTGACCAAACAAAGGAGGAAGACCCGCTTGTACGGCGAAGGATGGGAACAGTTCGTCTATCAGATCAACTGGGGAAAAGTGCTTATAGTTTTTAATATGATAGGACCAAAACCCAGTATCTCTGTTGCCTATGGGAAATTTCAAATGGAGGTCGGCAGTGACGATGATTCTGATAGTTCTGACTATTATTCTGATGACAGTTCTGATGACAGTTGTGATGACAGTTCTGATTATTGTTCTGATGCCAGTCACATTGTTGTCCAAAGAGTGCATCTCAATAAAAATGAGAACGACCGCATGTTACAGCATTTACTGGCTATAAGAGCCTATGTTGGTGTTCCTTTTGTCACTCATTTGACGACCACAAATTTGAAGAGACATGATATGGTATAGATATATCCCTCTCTCCTAAGTTAAGTTCAAAAGTACTGCCTCTTCACCCTGTAGTATATATATGGCATAAATATACTATGTTGTCTTTTATGCGCAGAAACTAGCTAAGATGATAGTGAAAGACGATGTCCGATGACGGACTCATGGCAAAGCTGGATTACGACTTGGAGCAGCAGGGGCCATCACAAACATTACATACAACAAAAAACTGACGGCCGCATTGAGCTCGACAAGCTGGGGTGGAAGAATTTCATTGAAGGCGAGCATTTTCAGATTAGTCAACCTGTTTTGATTGTTTCGAGGAACACCAATCACCGAAGTTAGGAGGTCATGATTGAGATGCATATCATATAGAACAATTTAGTTTGTTTGCAATAAAATTGCATTTTTCAACATTCTATCTAGTTAATTTGTACAACATTGTCTACATGTACGTTATTACATTCTATGATCGACCAGTTGTTGTGTAACTGCATGGTTAATGTGATCTGCTTTGTATAACTAGCTGGCTATAAAAACCTAATTGGTGTTATAAAATTCTGTTTTGTTTTAAAAAGTTGGACCCCCCCCGGAAATACACCCGGAGGCAACGAATTTTAGCCACGACATACGGCAGGCCGGAAAAGTCGGAGCCCCCCCCCCCCCCCCCCCGAGTTGTGCGACGGTCAGGAATAACGCACGTCACTGATTAGTTCATATTTGGGCCGGTGGCAAAAATCAGCAGTTTCTGGATTGGAGACAGTCAAGAATTTGGGTCGTCTGAGGGTTGGACTCATTACACAGCCGGTTCCAGGAACCGGGCTCTAATGGTGAGTTACATTAGCGACACAGAGCTGGAGACGGTTGGAATAACCGGCTAAGGTGAGGCCCTGGGGCTGGCTATGATGTGGGGTTCTGTACTAGTGAGAGCATGTCAAACACTCTCACAGTCCACATTGCACATAGGACACTGTCTCGAAATCGGAACGTGACAATTTGCTAAGACACCATAACATGGTATAGCCCCCGGCAATGCATGCCAACAATTAATTTTAATTTTCGCCGGGGCCTACAAAGACCATAGGGCGTGCCAAACTGGGTTGGTTGTCGAGGAATCATAGGGGCTCGTTCTCCTCAGTTTACGTCCATGCCGAAAGTCCCACTCAACAAAGTAGGCCGATTTGACAGAAAAACCGACAATCTTTATTGTGGTACCATGCAATACAATCTTCCATCATGCCGACTGCAAGTGGTATACGTAAAATCCTTTCCGCATCAATCACAAGTAGAAAATAGGGCTTTGGTTTTGACCATTTGTCCTGGATCAATAAAGAACCGCGACTAAAGGGGTCATTTGTCCCGGTTCCATCGGCCGGGGCGCCGGGGAGCATTGGTCCTGGTTCTATTTGGACCTTTGGTCCTGGTTCGTGGCTGGAACCGGGACCAAAGGGTTAGCAACATGCGACAGGCATCTGACGCAGCCGTGGGACCCCTGCCAGGGACCCTTTGGTCCCGGTTCGTGGATGGAACCGGGACCAAAGGTCTTCCCTGCATATATCATCTTCCACCCGAGGCCACCACCATTTGGAGCTCTGAGTTCATCACTCATTTCTCCTCCATTTCCTCTCCCTCACTCAAGTTAATCCCCATTTTTTTGCACCACTTGTGAGGATTGAAGGCACCCCATCTATTCAAGGGTTAGCAACATCATCCTTTCCTCCGAAGTTGCAACTTTAGCTCATTTCATTGCTAGTTTAGCTCATTTCATTTTTGTAGTGCTAGCTAGGTGTTTGATGAAATGCCTAAGTTAGAGAGTTCATTTTTTATATGCATTTTGAGCTCAAATTAATTTATTATTTGTGGATTTTAGTGTAGTCCCGTCCTCATCGCAGTCGATAGCCCGCACCGTCCCGCGACCGGCACCACCTCGGTTAGCCTCTTTTTAATCTTTTATTTGAAAGAGAAATTACTTGTATGATTTAAATGCATAGTTATTTCTTGTATAATTTTCTTATGTTTTTTATATGTATAGTGTCATGGTTCTGATATCCGCCCCCGTCGGCCCTCGTCCGGTCTATGATTCGGATGTGGTATATTTTTATAACTATTTGTTTCATTTCGTGTTTATAACAATTATACCTACCAACTTGACATAGACATTTTTATCTAGGAGGTAGTTGAACCGGAAATTCCAACCGACCCTATTGTCGAGTTTTTTGTAAAAGAAAACAAAAATTTGAAAGCAAAATTGAAAAGAAGTGAAGATCTTTGTCTCCAATGCTTAGAAGAGAAGATGAAATTGGAGTTCAAGCTTGCCGACATCTTCGATGAACACGAGTTCAAGCTTGCCGATGTCGTCGATGCTCACGAGAACAAGATGGATGCAATGCGCTTGAAGATTAAAAAGATTAGAAAATATGCCATTAGTCAAGAGGCTTGGTATCATTATGTTGTTGGTTTAGTAATTACCTTAGTTGCGATATTGATCGCATTTGTTGTTGGGTTTAAATTTTTTAGATAGTTGTATGTTAGTTTCAATTAATGTATGTTTTATGAGAACTATGTATTACATTTATTTTACTTTGGTTTTAATGTGATGAAGTTGAATTAATTACTTTGGTCACTATTATATATTCATGATGGAGTGCAATAGTTTTTGATATATTTATATAATGCAGATGAGCCGGCAATGGATGTAAAGTGACCGACGATGTCTCGACTATATTAATGGCATGCATAGTTTTCTCCGTGTGGCTGAGAAAAACAAGCCGTCGAATGGTTTTATTTCTTGTCCATGTAGCGTCTGCAAGAATACGCAGGATTACTCTACCTCAAAAACCATTCACGTCCACCTGTTGCAGTCTGGTATCATGTCCGGTTATAATTGTTGGACCAAGCACGGAGAAAGAGGGGTTATAATGGAAGAAAATGAAGAAGAAGAGGATAATGATAACTATCCTACATTCACCGAAGACGGTGATACTACAATGGGGGAAGACGAAGCTGAAGAAGAGCCCATTGTTGATGAGCCCATTGTTGATGAGCACGATGATGATTTTGGTCGGGCCATTCTTGATGCACGGATAAAACAGCGGAAGTGAAAACGAGAGGTTGAAGTTGGAGAGCATGTTAGAGGATCACAAGAAATTGTTGTACCCAACTTGCGAAGATGGCCAGAAAAAGCTTGGTACCACACTGGAATTGCTGCAATGGAAGGCAGAGAATGGTACATCTGACAAGGGATTTGAAAAATTGCTGAAAATAATAAAGAAGATGCTTCCAAGGGATAACCTATTACCCCCCCAGTACGTACGAAGCAAAGAAGGTTGTCTGCCCTCTAGGATTAGAGGTGCAGAAGATACATGCATGCATCAATGACTGCATCCTCTACCATGGTGAGGAGTACGAGAATTTGAATGCATGCCCGGTATGCGGTGCATTGCGGTATAAGATAAGGCGAGATGACCCTGGTGATGTTGAGGGTGAGCCGTGCCCCAGGAAGAGGGTTCCTGCCAAGGTGATGTGGTATGCTCCTATAATATCACGATTGAAACGTTTGTTCCAAAACAAAGAGCATGCAAAGTTGTTATGATGGCACAAAAGAAGACCATAAGAAAGACCACGATTGAAAGAGAACACATGAAGACTTTCAGCGGGTGGTTGCAAACACGTCTCATTAATGACAACACTGTTGAAGAACAGTTATACTTGTTGGGCAAAGCACCATCGTCGACTATATTGACTTTTCAAGGGTACGAGATAAATGGGAATACTTTTTACACGACCGACCAAGATAAAAAGAGCACCAACCAAAACAGTGGTGTCCGCTTTGATGCAACAAACAACAATGGGAAAAAGGACACATATTATGGTTACATAGAGCAGATATGGGACTTGACTATGGACCTTCTTTCAAGGTACCTTTGTTCAGGTGCAAATGGTTCAACCTGGAAGGCGGGGTAAATGTAGACCCGAAGTACGGAATGACTATGGTGGATGTCAAAAATCTTGGGTACGACACCGAACCATTCGTCCTAGCCAATGACGTGGCTCAGGTTTTCCATGTGAAGGACATGTCTTCCAGACCGAAAAAAAGAAAAGATAAGCAAGCGAATACATCATACGATGAGCCAAAGCACCACATAGTTCTTTCAGGAAAAATAAACATCGTAGGAGTGGAGGACAAGACGGACATGTCGGAAGATTACAATAATTTTCATGAAATTCCCCCCTTCACGGTGAAAACTGACCCAACCATCGCGTTGAATGATGAAGATTGTCCATGGTTGTGGCGCAATCAGAAGAAAGGGACACACACGAAGAAGAAAGGGACACACACTAGATAGGGATGTTGGTGGTGATGTGTAATAATGTATTAAACCTTTTATCAAATGCACACGGTTTCCCCATCATACAGCCCAACGGTGGCTCGTGAGTGCCTGCATATCAAATGCACCGTTGGGCTGTATTCGGTCGATGAACTGAAGGATTCCTAGATAGAACAAAACACACGGTATCACCTGCATACAACCCTACTGTGGCTAGAGAGTGCCCGCATATCAAATGCACCGTAGGGCGTATGCAGGTGAAACCGTTTGATTTGTATTCGGTCGATGAACTGAATGATTTCTAGACGGGCATTTGATCCAAGCAGCGGCAAGACTTTTTTGATGATCTGCAACCGTCCCAACAAGTGTTGGGGATATACCAGATCATCAAAGAAGCCCTTGCCGCTGGTTCCCAAAAGTTTTACATATCATCACAGTTGATGGCTCTCTTACATATAGACATGCCTCTCCGAGTGACTCCCTCCGGTTGGATATTTATATCTGGCAACTCTTCACCTTTTTAGTCCCGGTTGGTAGCTGGAACCGGGACTAAAGGAACGTTGATATGTGTGCTTCTGATCCAACGGTTCACAAGCACTCGAAGGAAACACACGATCCGTGTGCTTCTGATCCAACGACTGACAAGCGCTCGAAGGAAACACACGATCCGTGTGCTTCTGATCCAACGGCTCACAAGCGCTCTAAAGAAACACACGATCCGTGTGCTTCCGATCCAACGGCTCAGAAGCGCTCGAAGGAAACACACGGTCCGTGTGCACCGTTGGATCTCAAATTTAAACACTTTTCATGTTGAAAGTTTAGTGAGATTCAATAATATGGCAAAAATAGATATGAATTAATTCAATAGATATAAATTAATAAATATATATAAATTATATAAATAGATAGATTACATTTTTATCAACAATTTGATATATTAATTGCATTTTTCTGATAAACAGATGAAAAGATATTGAATTTATAAGTTTCATTAATGAATAGTCAAATGCACCGTGTGCTAGCTAGAAAAAGATATGATTTTCTAAATAATAAAATAAACTATAAAAATATTGGAACATTTTAAAAGAAACTAGAAAAAGATATGATTTTTTAAATAATAAAAGAAACTATAAAAATAAATAATAAAAAGATAATGATTTTCAAATATTGGAACATTTTAAAAGAAACTAGAAAAATTTATGATTTTCTAAATAATAAAAGAAACTATAAAAATAAATAATAAAAAGAAACTAGAAAAATAAATAATAAAAAGATAATGAATTTCAAATATTGGAACATTTTTTAAATATTGGAACATTTTAAAATAAACTAGAAAAAACAATTCCAAAAGCATGTAAATCAAAGTATATAAAAGAAACAAGAAGAAAACAGAAAAAGAAACTAGAATAAGAAACAAGAAAAAAAAAGACCATGGTCCCGGTCTTAACACCAACCGGGACCAAAGGCCCGCTGGGCTTCGCGCGCAATATTTCACGGCCCGGACAGACCTTTGGTCCCGGTTGGTGTTACCAACCGCGACCAAAGGGTCTTTGGTCCCGGTTCGTGGCTGGAACCGGGACCAAAGGTCCGTTCCGCGTCGATTTGGTTCCTTCCGCCCCAAAATTTCACAAGTTTCGCCCCGTTTCTTTCGAAGCCGCCTCTGTCGCCGCCGTCGCCTCACCCGCCCGCGCCGCGCCCACGCCGCCCAACGCCATCCGCGCCCGCGCCCATGCCGCCCAACGCCGTCCGCGCCCGCGCCCACGCCGCCCAACGCCGTCCGCGCCAGCGCCCACGCCGTCCAACGCCCGCGCCGCACGCCGTCGACGTACGTCCAACGCCCGCGCCGAGAAATAAAAATAAAAGAAAAAACTTGCTCGACATAAGCTATAACGAAGCCCCTCCTTACTTCCTCATGAGCTTGAAAACAGAGTCACCAAAACGAGAATATTTTGAAGGTTTTAAAGGTAGCACATGACAAATTTGCTTGGAATGGCAGGAAATACCATGCATAGGTAGATATGGTGGACTCAGCTGGCAAGATAGTTTGGCTTTGGGATTGGATGCACGAGAAGTATTCCCTCTCAGTACAGAATTTTTTGGCTTAGCAAAAATGGTATTTGAAGCAAACATCCAACATTAACTGGTAATAGATTAACATAGGGCATCTGTCAATCTTAACCATAAACACTCCATACCGTCTCCATTGTTGATCAAACCGTTCTTTTGATGGAAAGATTAGCTTTATGAATTAACAACTACGAAACACCACACAGTTTCAAGCTTTTAACTGTATTTCTTTACTAATAAATTTCCACTCAAATAACCATCAAGTTTAAGCATTCATCTTAATATCTCAAACATTGAGAAGCATCAAGTATCCACACAATGATCTACAAGACTATGCAGTTTTTTCATCATGCCATTACCCATATTCGGCATTCTACCGTTCTAACATATTAACCAAGCAACCAATTCAACTCTCTAACAAATATAAGTGAAGCACAAGAGAGTTTAACTACAACAAACTAGCAGCTCTAAACAAGATAAAAGCTAAAATTGAGAGCTTACTAGCAAAACAAACAATAGCTAAGAATACTCAACCAAGTATAAGTGAAGCACAGAGAGATCCACGAAAAAGCGAAGCGTGTCTCTCTCCCAAACAAGATAGATAGGATCCAACATGAATATGACCAGCAACAAACAAAACAAAACTAAAAGCAAATAAAATGACGCTACAAGAATAGCACATAATATGTAAAGTGATAAAAACATAGTTTCAACGAAACGACCTGATGGTTGTTGGTGAAGAGTGGAGATGCCTTGGGCATGCCCAAGCTTAGATGCTTGAATCTTCTTAAATATTTCAGGGGGATTCCATTGGAGCATCCCCAAGCTTGAGCTTTTCTCCATTCTCACATCACCGTGTCGTTCAAAACTTAAAAACTCCTATTGAAACTAGAGTATATGTAGCTTGAATTGCTATTTTATAGAAATACATGATATACATATGTTTATGGAATTATAACATGAAATGACATGCCCATTATGCAAGAACGAGTGCTCTAACAGGCACTTCACTGGATCCACTTTTAGTGTTCGTCTGCAAAAGAGTCGTCACTGCAAGTCAGTTGTAAGAAGGACTACATGACTTATATCAAGTCTTTGTTCAGTGTGTTGTTTAATGTTTTTGGGATCACATACAACATTACTGTGACCAAACAAAGGAGGAAGACCCGCTTGTACGGCGAAGGATGGGAACAGTTCGTCTATCAGATCAACTGGGGAAAAGTGCTTATAGTTTTTAATATGATAGGACCAAAACCCAGTATCTCTGTTGCCTATGGGAAATTTCAAATGGAGGTCGGCAGTGACGATGATTCTGATAGTTCTGACTATTATTCTGATGACAGTTCTGATGACAGTTGTGATGACAGTTCTGATTATTGTTCTGATGCCAGTCACATTGTTGTCCAAAGAGTGCATCTCAATAAAAATGAGAACGACCGCATGTTACAGCTTTTACTGGCTATAAGAGCCTATGTTGGTGTTCCTTTTGTCACTCATTTGACGACCACAAATTTGAAGAGACATGATATGGTATAGATATATCCCTCTCTCCTAAGTTAAGTTCAAAAGTACTGCCTCTTCACCCTGTAGTATATATATGGCATAAATATACTATGTTGTCTTTTATGCGCAGAAACTAGCTAAGATGATAGTGAAAGACAATGTCCGACGACGGACTCATGGCAAAGCTGGATTACGACTTGGAGCAGCAGGGGCCATCACAAACATTACATACAACAAAAAACTGACGGCCGCATTGAGCTCGACAAGCTGGGGTGGAAGAATTTCATTGAAGGCGAGCATTTTCAGATTAGTCAACCTGTTTTGATTGTTTCGAGGAACACCAATCACCGAAGCTTGGAGGTCATGATTGAGATGCATATCATATAGAACAATTTTCTTATCGGTAGTTTGTTTGCAATAAAATTGCATTTTCAACATTCTATCTAGTTAATTTGTACAACATTGTCTACATGTACGTTATTACATTCTATGATCGACCAGTTGTTGTGTAACTGCATGGTTAATGTGATCTGCTTTGTATAACTAGCTGGCTATAAAACCTAATTGGTGTTATAAAATTCTGTTTTGTTTTAAAAAGTTGGACCCCCCCGGAAATACACCCGGAGGCAACGAATTTTAGCCACAACATACGACAGGCCGGAAAAGTCGGACCCCCCCCCCCCCCCCCCCCGAGTTGTGCGACGGTCAGGAATAACGCACGTCACTGATTAGTTCATATTTGGGCCGGTGGCAAAAATCAGCAGTTTCTGGACTGGAGACAGTCAAGAATTTGGGTCGTCTGAGGGTTGGACTCATTGCAGCCGGTTCCAGGAACCGGGCTCTAATGGTGAGTTACATTAGCGACACAGAGCTGGAAACGGTTGGAATAACCGGCTAAGGTGAGGCCCTGGGGCTGGCTATGATGTGGGGTTCTGTACTAGTGAGAGCATGTCAAACACTCTCACAGTCCACATTGCACATAGGACACTGTCTCGAAATCGGAACATGACAATTTGCTAAGACACCATAACATGGTATAGCCCCCGGCAATGCATGCCAACAATTAATTTTAATTTTCGCCGGGGCCTTCAAAGACCATAGGGCGTGCCAAACTGGGTTGGTTGTCGAGGAATCATAGGGGCTCGTTCTCCTCAGTTTACGTCCATGCCGAAAGTCCCACTCAACAAAATAGGCCGATTTGACAGAAAAACCGACAATCTTTATTGTGGTACCATGCAATACAATCTTCCATCATGCCGACTGCAAGTGGTATACGTAAAATCCTTTCCGCATCAATCACTAGTAGAAAATAGGGCTTTGGTTTTGACCATTTGTCCTGGATCAATAAAGAACCGCGACTAAAGGGGTCATTTGTCCCGGTTCCATCGGCCGGGGCGCCGGGGAGCATTGGTCCCGGTTCTATTTGGACCTTTGGTCCTGGTTCGTGGCTGGAACCGGGACCAAGGGGTTAGCACATGCGACAGGCATCTGACGCAGCCGTGGGACCCCTGCCAGGGACCCTTTGGTCCCGGTTCGTGGATGGAACCGGGACCAAAGGTCTTCCCTGCATATATCATCTTCCACCCGAGGCCACCACCATTTGGAGCTCTGAGTTCATCACTCATTTCTCCTCCATTTCCTCTCCCTCACTCAAGTTAATCCCCATTTTTTTGCACCACTTGTGAGGATTGAAGGCACCCCATCTATTCAAGGGTTAGCAACATCATCCTTTCCTCGGAAGTTGCAACTTTAGCTCATTTCATTGCTAGTTTAGCTCATTTCATTTTTGTAGTGCTAGCTAGGTGTTTGATGAAATGCCTAAGTTAGAGAGTTCATTTTTTATATGCATTTTGAGCTCAAATTAATTTATTATTTGTGGATTTTAGTGTCGTCCCGTCCTCACCGCAGTCGATAGCCCGCGCCGTCCCGCGACCGGCACCACCTCGGTTAGCCTCTTTTTAATCTTTTATTTGAAAGAAAAATTACTTGTATGATTTAAATGCATAGTTATTTTTTGTATAATTTTCTTATCTTTTTTATATGTATAGTGTCATGGTTTTGATATCCGCCCCCGTCGGCCCTCGTCCGGTCTATGATTCGGATGTGGTATATTTTTATAACTATTTGTTTCATTTCGTGTTTATAACAATTATACCTACCAACTTGACATAGACATTTTTATCTAGGAGGTAGTTGAACCGGAAATTCCAACCGACCCTATTGTCGAGTTTTTTGTAAAAGAAAACAAAAATTTGAAAGCAAAATTGAAAAGAAGTGAAGATCTTTGTCTCCAATGCTTAGAAGAGAAGATGAAATTGGAGTTCAAGCTTGCCGACATCTTCGATGAACACGAGTTCAAGCTTGCCGATGTCGTCGATGCTCACGAGATCAAGATGGATGCAATGCGCTTGAAGATTAAAAAGATTAGAAAATATGCCATTAGTCAAGAGGCTTGGTATCATTATGTTGTTGGTTCAGTAATTACCTTAGTTGCGATATTGATCGCATTTGTTGTTGGGTTTAAATTTTTTAGATAGTTGTATGTTAGTTTGAATTAATGTATGTTTTATGAGAACTATGTATTACATTTATTTTACTTTGGTTTTAATGTGATGAAGTTGAATTAATTACTTTGGTCACTATTATATATTCATGATGGAGTGCAATAGTTTTTGATATATTTATATAATGCAGATGAGCCGGCAATGGATGTAAAGTGACCGACGATGTCCCGACTATATTAATGGCATGCATAGTTTTCTCCGTGTGGCTGAGAAAAACAAGCCGTCGAATGGTTTTATTTCTTGTCCATGTAGCGTCTGCAAGAATACGCAGGATTACTCTACCTCAAAAACCATTCACGTCCACCTGTTGCAGTCTGGTATCATGTCCGGTTATAATTGTTGGACCAAGCACGGAGAAAGAGGGGTTATAATGGAAGAAAATGAAGAAGAAGAGGATAATGATAACTATCCTACGTTCACCGAAGACGGTGATACTACAATGGGGGAAGACGAAGCTGAAGAAGAGCCCATTGTTGATGAGCACGATGATGATTTTGGTCGGGCCATTCTTGATGCACGGATAAACAGCGGAAGTGAAAACGAGAGGTTGAAGTTGGAGAGCATGTTAGAGGATCACAAGAAATTGTTGTACCCAACTTGCGAAGATGGCCAGAAAAAGCTTGGTACCACACTGGAATTGTGGCAATGGAAGGCAGAGAATGGTACATCTGACAAGGGATTTGAAAAATTGCTGAAAATAATAAAGAAGATGCTTCCAAGGGATAACCTATTACCCCCCAGTACGTACGAAGCAAAGAAGGTTGTCTGCCCTCTAGGATTAGAGGTGCAGAAGATACATGCATGCATCAATGACTGCATCCTCTACCATGGTGAGGAGTACGAGAATTTGAATGCATGCCCGGTATGCGGTGCATTGCGGTATAAGATAAGGCGAGATGACCCTGGTGATGTTGAGGGTGAGCCGTGCCCCAGGAAGAGGGTTCCTGCCAAGGTGATGTGGTATGCTCCTATAATATCACGATTGAAACGTTTGTTCCAAAACAAAGAGCATGCAAAGTTGTTATGATGGCACAAAGAAGACCATAAGAAAGACCACGATTGAAAGAGAACACATGAAGACTTTCAGCGGGTGGTTGCAAACACGTCTCATTAATGACAACACTGTTGAAGAACAGTTATACTTGTTGGGCAAAGCACCATCGTCGACTATATTGACTTTTCAAGGGTACGAGATAAATGGGAATACTTTTTACACGACCGACCAAGATAAAAAGAGCACCAACCAAAACAGTGGTGTCCGCTTTGATGCAACAAACATCAATGGGAAAAAGGACACATATTATGGTTACATAGAGCATATATGGGACTTGACTATGGACCTTCTTTCAAGGTACCTTTGTTCAGGTGCAAATGGTTCAACCTGGAAGGCGGGGTAAATGTAGACCCGAAGTACGGAATGACTACGGTGGATGTCAAAAATCTTGGGTACGACACCGAACCATTCGTCCTAGCCAATGACGTGGCTCAGGTTTTCCATGTGAAGGACATGTCTTCCAGACCGAAAAAAGAAAAGATAAGCAAGCGAATACATCATACGATGAGCCAAAGCACCACATAGTTCTTTCAGGAAAAAGAAACATCGTAGGAGTGGAGGACAAGACGGACATGTCGGAAGATTACAGTAATTTTCATGAAATTCCCCCCTTCACGGTGAAAACTGACCCAACCATCGCGTTGAATGATGAAGATTGTCCATGGTTGCGGCGCAATCAGAAGAAAGGGACACACACGAAGAAGAAAGGGACACACACTAGATAGGGATGTTGGTGGTGATGTGTAATAATGTATTAAACCTTTTATCAAATGCACACGGTTTCCCCATCATACAGCCCAACGGTGGCTCGTGAGTGCCTGCATATCAAATGCACCGTTGGGCTGTATTCGGTCGATGAACTGAAGGATTCCTAGATAGAACAAAACACACGGTATCACCTGCATACAACCCTACTGTGGCTAGAGAGTGCCCGCATATCAAATGCACCGTAGGGCGTATGCAGGTGAAACCGTTTGATTTGTATTCGGTCGATGAACTGAATGATTTCTAGACGGGCATTTGATCCAAGCAGCGGCAAGACTTTTCTGATGATCTGCAACCGTCCCAACAAGTGTTGGGGATATACCAGATCATCAAAGAAGCCCTTGCCGCTGGTTCCCAAAAGTTTTACATATCATCATAGTTGATGGCTCTCTTATATATAGACATGCCTCTCCGAGTGACTCCCTCCGGTTGGATATTTATATCTGGCAACTCTTCACCTTTTTAGTCCCGGTTGGTAGCTGGAACCGGGACTAAAGGAACGTTGATATGTGTGCTTCTGATCCAACGGTTCACAAGCACTCGAAGGAAACACACGATCCGTGTGCTTCTGATCCAACGACTCACAAGCGCTCGAAGGAAACACACGATCCGTGTGCTTCTGATCCAACGGCTCACAAGCGCTCTAAAGAAACACACGATCCGTGTGCTTCCGATCCAACGGCTCAGAAGCGCTCGAAGGAAACACACGGTCCGTGTGCACCGTTGGATCTCAAATTTAAACACTTTTCATGTTGAAAGTTTAGTGAGATTCAATAATATGGCAAAAATAGATATGAATTAATTCAATAGATATAAATTAAATAAATATATATAAATTATATAAATAGATAGATTACATTTTTATCAACAATTTGATATTTTAATTGCATTTTTCTGATAAACAGATGAAAAGATATTGAATTTATAAGTTTCATTAATGAATAGTCAAATGCACCGTGTGCTAGCTAGAAAAAGATATGATTTTCTAAATAATAAAATAAACTATAAAAATATTGGAACATTTTAAAAGAAACTAGAAAAAGATATGATTTTTTAAATAATAAAAGAAACTATAAAAATAAATAATAAAAAGATAATGATTTTCAAATATTGGAACATTTTAAAAGAAACTAGAAAAATTTATGATTTTCTAAATAATAAAAGAAACTATAAAAATAAATAATAAAAGAAACTAGAAAAATAAATAATAAAAAGATAATGAATTTCAAATATTGGAACATTTTTTAAATATTGGAACATTTTAAAATAAACTAGAAAAAACAATTCCAAAAGCATGTAAATCAAAGTATATAAAAGAAACAAAGAAGAAAACAGAAAAAGAAACTAGAAATAAGAAACAAGAAAAAAAAAGACCATTGGTCCCGGTTCTTAACACCAACCGGGACCAAAGGCCCGCTGGGCTTCGCGCGCAATATTTCACGGCCCGGACAGACCTTTGGTCCCGGTTGGTGTTACCAACCGCGACCAAAGGGTCTTTGGTCCCGGTTCGTGGCTGGAACCGGGACCAAAGGTCCGTTCCGCGTCGATTTGGTTCCTTCCGCCCCAAAATTTCACAAGTTTCGCCCCGTTTCTTTCGAAGCCGCCTCTGTCGCCGCCGTCGCCTCACCCGCCCGCGCCGCGCCCACGCCGCCCAACGCCATCCGCGCCCGCGCCCACGCCGCCCAACGCCGTCCGCGCCCGCGCCCGCGCCCACGCCGCCCAACGCCGTCCGCGCCAGCGCCCACGCCGTCGACGTACATCCAACGCCCGCGCTGAGAAATAAAAATAAAAGAAAAAACTTGCTCGACATAAGCTATAACGAAGCCCCTCCTTACTTCCTCATGAGCTTGAAAATAGAGGCACCAAAACGAGAATATTTTGAAGGTTTTAAAGGTAGCACATGACAAATTGGCTTGGAATGGCAGGAAATACCATGCATAGGTAGATATGGTGGACTCTGCTGGCAAGATAGTTTGGCTTTGGGATTGGATGCACGAGAAGTATTCCCTCTCAGTACAGAATTTTTTGGCTTAGCAAAAATGGTATTTGAAGCAAACATCCAACATTAACTGGTAATAGATTAACATAGGGCATCAGTCAATCTTAACCATAAACACTCCATACCGTCTCCATTGTTGATCAAACCGTTCTTTTGATGGAAAGATTAGCTTTATGAATTAACAACTACGAAACACCACACAGTTTCAAGCTTTTAACTGTATTTCTTTACTAATAAATTTCCACTCAAATAACCATCAAGTTTAAGCATTCATCTTAATATCTCAAAACAATTGAGAAGCATCAAGTATCCACACAATGATCTACAAGACTATGCAGTTTTTTCATCATACCATTACCCATATTCGGCATTCTACCGTTCTAACATATTAACCAAGCAACCAATTCAACTCTCTAACAAATATAAGTGAAGCACAAGAGAGTTTAACTACAACAAACTAGCAGCTCTAAACAAGATAAAAGCTAAAATTGAGAGCTTACTAGCAAAACAAACAATAGCTAAGAATACTCAACCAAGTATAAGTGAAGCACAAGAGAGATCCACGAAAAAGCGAAGCGTGTCTCTCTCCCAAACAAGATAGATAGGATCCAACATGAATATGACCAGCAAACAAACAAAACAAAACTAAAAGCAAAATAAAATGACGCTACAAGAATAGCACATAATATGTAAAGTGATAAAAACATAGTTTCAACGAAACGACCTGATGGTTGTTGGTGAAGAGTGGAGATGCCTTGGGCATGCCCAAGCTTAGATGCTTGAATCTTCTTAAATATTTCAGGGGGATTCCATTGGAGCATCCCCAAGCTTGAGCTTTTCTCCATTCTCACATCACCGTGTCGTTCAAAACTTAAAAACTCCCTATTGAAACTAGAGTATATGTAGCTTGAATTGCTATTTTATAGAAATACATGATATACATATGTTTATGGAATTATAGCATGAAATGACATGCCCATTATGCAAGAACGAGTGCTCTAACAGGCACTTCACTGGATCCACTTTTAGTGTTCGTCTGCAAAAGAGTCGTCACTGCAAGTCAGTTGTAAGAAGGACTACATGACTTATATCAAGTCTTTGTTTTTAAATTAGAATATCTAATTAATGTATGTACTGTTTCTTTTACATATTGATAGTACCATGCAACGTTTGGCAAGCGTTCAACCGGTTAGTAGGCGACAGTGTGTTGTTTAATGTTTTTGGGATCACATACAACATTACTGTGACCAAACAAAGGAGGAAGACCCGCTTGTACGGCGAAGGATGGGAACAGTTCGTCTATCAGATCAACTGGGGAAAAGTGCTTATAGTTTTTAATATGATAGGACCAAAACCCAGTATCTCTGTTGCCTATGGGAAATTTCAAATGGAGGTCGGCAGTGACGATGATTCTGATAGTTCTGACTATTATTCTGATGACAGTTCTGATGACAGTTGTGATGACAGTCCTGATTATTGATCTGATGCCAGTCACATTGTTGTCCAAAGAGTGCATCTCAATAAAAATGAGAACGACCGCATGTTACAACAGCATTTACTGGCTATAAGAGCCTATGTTGGTGTTCCTTTTGTGACTCATTTGACGACCACAAATTTGAAGAGACATGATATGGTATAGATATATCCCTCTCTCCTAAGTTAAGTTCAAAAGTACCGCCTCTTCACCCTGTAGTATATATATGGCATAAATATACTATGTTGTCTTTTATGCGCAGAAACTAGCTAAGATGATAGTGAAAGACGATGTCCGACGACGGACTCATGGCAAAGCTGGATTACGACTTGGAGCAGCAGGGGCCATCACAAACATTACATACAACAAAAAACTGACGGTCGCATTGAGCTCGACAAGCTGGGGTGGAAGAATTTCATTGAAGGCGAGCATTTTCAGATTAGTCAACCTGTTTTGATTGTTTCGAGGAACACCAATCACCGAAGCTTGGAGGTCATGATTGAGATGCATATCATATAGAACAATTTTCTTATTAGGTAGTTTGTTTGCAATAAAATTGCATTTTTCAACATTCTATCTAGTTAATTTGTACAACATTGTCTACATGTACGTTATTACATTCTATGATCGACCAGTTGTTGTGTAACTGCATGGTTAATGTGATCTGCTTTGTATAACTAGCTGGCTATAAAAACCTAATTGGTGTTATAAAATTCTGTTTTGTTTTAAAAAGTTGGACCCCCCCGGAAATACACCCGGAGGCAACGAATTTTAGCCACAACATACGACAGGCCGGAAAAGTCGGACCCCCCCCCCCCCCCCCCCCCCCCGAGTTGTGCGACGGTCAGGAATAACGCACGTCACTGATTAGTTCATATTTGGGCCGGTGGCAAAAATCAGCAGTTTCTGGATTGGAGACAGTCAAGAATTTGGGTCGTCTGAGGGTTGGACTCATTACAGCCGGTTCCAGGAACCGGGCTCTAATGGTGAGTTACATTAGCGACACAGAGCTGGAGACGGTTGGAATAACCGGCTAAGGTGAGGCCCTGGGGCTGGCTATGATGTGGGGTTCTGTACTAGTGAGAGCATGTCAAACACTCTCACAGTCCACATTGCACATAGGACACTGTCTCGAAATCGGAACGTGACAATTTGCTAAGACACCATAACATGGTATAGCCCCCGGCAATGCATGCCAACAATTAATTTTAATTTTCGCCGGGGCCTTCAAAGACCATAGGGCGTGCCAAACTGGGTTGGTTGTCGAGGAATCATAGGGGCTCGTTCTCCTCAGTTTACGTCCATGCCGAAAGTCCCACTCAACAAAGTAGGCCGATTTGACAGAAAAACCGACAATCTTTATTGTGGTACCATGCAATACAATCTTCCATCATGCCGACTGCAAGTGGTATACGTAAAATCCTTTCCGCATCAATCACTAGTAGAAAATAGGGCTTTGGTTTTGACCATTTGTCCTGGATCAATAAAGAACCGCGACTAAAGGGGTCATTTGTCCCGGTTCCATCGGCCGGGGCGCCGGGGAGCATTGGTCCCGGTTCTATTTGGACCTTTGGTCCTGGTTCGTGGCTGGAACCGGGACCAAAGGGTTAGCACATGCGACAGGCATCTGACGCAGCCGTGGGACCCCTGCCAGGGACCCTTTGGTCCCGGTTCGTGGATGGAACCGGGACCAAAGGTCTTCCCTGCATATATCATCTTCCACCCGAGGCCACCACCATTTGGAGCTCTGAGTTCATCACTCATTTCTCCTCCATTTCCTCTCCCTCACTCAAGTTAATCCCCATTTTTTTGCACCACTTGTGAGGATTGAAGGCACCCCATCTATTCAAGGGTTAGCAACATCATCCTTTCCTCCGAAGTTGCAACTTTAGCTCATTTCATTGCTAGTTTAGCTCAATTCATTTTTGTAGTGCTAGCTAGGTGTTTGATGAAATGCCTAAGTTAGAGAGTTCATTTTTTATATGCATTTTGAGCTCAAATTAATTTATTATTTGTGGATTTTAGTGTCGTCCCGTCCTCATCGCAGTCGATAGCCCGCACCGTCCCGCGACCGGCACCACCTCGGTTAGCCTCTTTTTAATCTTTTATTTGAAAGAAAAATTACTTGTATGATTTAAATGCATAGTTATTTCTTGTATAATTTTCTTATGTTTTTTATACGTATAGTGTCATGGTTTTGATATCCGCCCCCGTCGGCCCTCGTCCGGTCTATGATTCGGATGTGGTATATTTTTATAACTATTTGTTTCATTTCGTGTTTATAACAATTATATCTACCAACTTGACATAGACATTTTTATCTAGCAGGTAGTTGAACCGGAAATTCCAACCGACCCTATTGTCGAGTTTTTTGTAAAAGAAAACAAAAATTTGAAAGCAAAATTGAAAAGAAGTGAAGATCTTTGTCTCCAATGCTTAGAAGAGAAGATGAAATTGGAGTTCAAGCTTGCCGACATCTTCGATGAACAAGAGTTCAAGCTTGCCGATGTCGTCGATGCTCACGAGATCAAGATGGATGCAATGCGCTTGAAGATTAAAAAGATTAGAAAATATGCCATTAGTCAAGAGGCTTGGTATCATTATGTTGTTGGTTCAGTAATTACCTTAGTTGCGATATTGATCGCATTTGTTGTTGGGTTTAAATTTTTTAGATAGTTGTATGTTAGTTTGAATTAATGTATGTTTTATGAGAACTATGTATTACATTTATTTTACTTTGGTTTTAATGTGATGAAGTTGAATTAATTACTTTGGTCACTATTATATATTCATGATGGAGTGCAATAGTTTTTGATATATTTATATAATGCAGATGAGCCGGCAATGGATGTACAGTGACCGACGATGTCCCGACTATATTAATGGCATGCATAGTTTTCTCCGTGTGGCTGAGAAAAACAAGCCGTCGAATGGTTTTATTTCTTGTCCATGTAGCGTCTGCAAGAATACGCAGGATTACTCTACCTCAAAAACCATTCACGTCCACCTGTTACAGTCTGGTTTCATGTCCGGTTATAATTGTTAGACCAAGTACGGAGAAAGAGGGGTTATAATGGAAGAAAATGAAGAAGAAGAGGATAATGATAACTATCCTACGTTCACCGAAGACGGTGATACTACAATGGGGGAAGACGAAGCTGAAGAAGAGCCCATTGTTGATGAGCCCATTGTTGATGAGCCCATTGTTGATGAGCACGATGATGATTTTGGTCGGGCCATTCTTGATGCACAGATAAACAGCGGAAGTGAAAACGAGAGGTTGAAGTTGGAGAGCATGTTAGAGGATCACAAGAAATTGTTGTACCCAACTTGCGAAGATGGCCAGAAAAAGCTTGGTACCACACTGGAATTGCTGCAATGGAAGGCAGAGAATGGTACATCTGACAAGGGATTTGAAAAATTGCTGAAAATAATAAAGAAGATGCTTCCAAGGGATAACCTATTACCCCCCAGTACGTACGAAGCAAAGAAGGTTGTCTGCCCTCTAGGATTAGAGGTGCAGAAGATACATGCATGCATCAATGACTGCATCCTCTACCATGGTGAGGAGTACGAGAATTTGAATGCATGCCCGGTATGCGGTGCATTGCGGTATAAGATAAGGCGAGATGACCCTGGTGATGTTGAGGGTGAGCCGTGCCCCAGGAAGAGGGTTCCTGCCAAGGTGATGTGGTATGCTCCTATAATATCACGATTGAAACGTTTGTTCCAAAACAAAGAGCATGCAAAGTTGTTATGATGGCACAAAGAAGACCATAAGAAAGACCACGATTGAAAGAGAACACATGAAGACTTTCAGCGGGTGGTTGCAAACACGTCTCATTAATGACAACACTGTTGAAGAACAGTTATACTTGTTGGGCAAAGCACCATCGTCGACTATATTGACTTTTCAAGGGTACGAGATAAATGGGAATACTTTTTACACGACCGACCAAGATAAAAAGAGCACCAACCAAAACAGTGGTGTCCGCTTTGATGCAACAAACAACAATGGGAAAAAGGACACATATTATGGTTACATAGAGCATATATGGGACTTGACTATGGACCTTCTTTCAAGGTACCTTTGTTCAGGTGCAAATGGTTCAACCTGGAAGGCGGGGTAAATGTAGACCCGAAGTACGGAATGACTACGGTGGATGTCAAAAATCTTGGGTACGACACCGAACCATTCGTCCTAGCCAATGACGTGGCTCAGGTTTTCCATGTGAAGGACATGTCTTCCAGACCGAAAAAAAGAAAAGATAAGCAAGCGAATACATCATACGATGAGCCAAAGCACCACATAGTTCTTTCAGGAAAAAGAAACATCGTAGGAGTGGAGGACAAGACGGACATGTCGGAAGATTACAATAATTTTCATGAAATTCCCCCCTTCACGGTGAAAACTGACCCAACCATCGCGTTGAATGATGAAGATTGTCCATGGTTGCGGCGCAATCAGAAGAAAGGGACACACACGAAGAAGAAAGGGACACACACTAGATAGGGATGTTGGTGGTGATGTGTAATAATGTATTAAACCTTTTATCAAATGCACACGGTTTCCCCGTCATACAGCCCAACGGTGGCTCGTGAGTGCCTGCATATCAAATGCACCGTTGGGCTGTATTCGGTCGATGAACTGAAGGATTCCTAGATAGAACAAAACACACGGTATCACCTGCATACAACCCTACTGTGGCTAGAGAGTGCCCGCATATCAAATGCACCGTAGGGCGTATGCAGGTGAAACCGTTTGATTTGTATTCGGTCGATGAACTGAATGATTTCTAGACGGGCATTTGATCCAAGCAGCGGCAAGACTTTTCTGATGATCTGCAACCGTCCCAACAAGTGTTGGGGATATACCAGATCATCAAAGAAGCCCTTGCCGCTGGTTCCCAAAAGTTTTACATATCATCACAGTTGATGGCTCTCTTACATATAGACATGCCTCTCCGAGTGACTCCCTCCGGTTGGATATTTATATCTGGCAACTCTTCACCTTTTTAGTCCCGGTTGGTAGCCGGAACCGGGACTAAAGGAACGTTGATATGTGTGCTTCTGATCTAACGGTTCACAAGCACTCGAAGGAAACACATGATCCGTGTGCTTCTGATCCAACGACTCACAAGCGCTCGAAGGAAACACACGATCCGTGTGCTTCTGATCCAACGGCTCACAAGCGCTCTAAAGAAACACACGATCCGTGTGCTTCCGATCCAACGGCTCAGAAGCGCTCGAAGGAAACACACGGTCCGTGTGCACCGTTGGATCTCAAATTTAAACACTTTTCATGTTGAAAGTTTAGTGAGATTCAATAATATGGCAAAAATAGATATGAATTAATTCAATAGATATAAATTAAATGAATATATATAAATTATATAAATAGATAGATTACATTTTATCAACAATTTGATATTTACTTGCATTTTTCTGATAAACAGATGAAAAGATATTGAATTTATAAGTTTCATTAATGAATAGTCAAATGCACCGTGTGCTAGCTAGAAAAAGATATGATTTTCTAAATAATAAAATAAACTATAAAAATATTGGAACATTTTAAAAGAAACTAGAAAAAGATAAGATTTTTTAAATAATAAAAGAAACTATAAAAATAAATAATAAAAAGATAATGATTTTCAAATATTGGAACATTTTAAAAGAAACTAGAAAAATTTATGATTTTCTAAATAATAAAAGAAACTATAAAAATAAATAATAAAAAGAAACTAGAAAAATAAATAATAAAATGATAATGAATTTCAAATATTGGAACATTTTTTAAATATTGGAACATTTTAAAATAAACTAGAAAAAACAATTCCAAAAGCATGTAAATCAAAGTATATAAAAGAAACAAAGAAGAAAACAGAAAAAGAAACTAGAAATAAGAAACAAGAAAAAAAAACCATTGGTCCCGGTTCTTAACACCAACCGGGACCAAAGGCCCGCTGGGCTTCGCGCGCAATATTTCACGGCCCGGACAGACCTTTGGTCCCGGTTGGTGTTACCAACCGGGACCAAAGGTCCGTTCCGCGTCGATTTGGTTCCTTCCGCCCCAAAATTTCACAAGTTTCGCCCCGTTTCTTTCGAAGCCGCCTCTGTCGCCGCCGTCGCCTCACCCGCCCGCGCCGCGCCCACGCCGCCCAACGCCGTCCGCGCCCGCGCCCACGCCGCCCAACGCCGTCCGCGCCAGCGCCCACGCCGTCCAACGCCTGCGCCGCGCGCCGTCGACGTACGTCCAACGCCCGCGCCGAGAGCCCGCCCGGTCTCCTCCTCGCCGGCCGCCCCGATCTCCTCCGCGGCGGCCGCCCGAGATCCCGCCGCCCGACCCCGTCGCCCGAGCCGATCGACCGCCCCGAGCTCCTCCCTCCTCGCCGGCCGCCCTCTCTCCCTCCTCGCCAGGTAACTCGATCGATCAATCAACGATATCAAACTATGGTTGTTGTTTATCGAACGCTACTGAATTGAATCATTATCTCCCTCTACTTAATTTCTTGGTTTTACTGAATGAAGAACTCAATTTCCCCGATATACTGAAGAAAAAAAGGATGTATCTGTTGAAAAGAAAAGTAAAAAGGTCCGAAAATTATGCGGAACAGTAGAGAGTATATAACGTGTTAAAAACATGCAAAGTTGCAAAGTTCGTGGTATAGGAATTTTGTAGATGCCCGGCATAGGAATTTCAGTTATTTGTATAGTAAATTGTATAGTAAATTGTATAGTAAATTATATATGCCCGGCATAGGAATTGTCGAATGCAGGGAACGCCGCATCTATGACATCGGGTTCATTGACCCATATTATATTAATGAAGACCGTAAATAACCATCCCGAGGACACAGAGAATAACTTGTTCCGGTGGTTAGTGAAACTAAATACTTGCGCAGAAATGCTTTTTCCTTACGTCTTCCAGTGTGTGTTACTGTACCTTCTACACATTCTATTTTGTTTACTTGATGTTTAATGTAATCGATGAGTCATGGACATATAAACGTGTGCAGTTCCCACTGGATTCTGCTAATCATTAGAGTTGACCAAGGAGTCGTTCAAGTCATGGACTCGTTAAGGAAAAACATGGAAGAGTACCAAAGCTTGCAAGATATGCTCCAGAGGTAATTTTAATCATTATCGCTCTATATCGACCTCTTTCATTCATTTTCTGATATCAAGTAATTAATAACTCCTTTAATCATTTTCTTTCGGCGGGCAGGGTTTGGAAACGGTTCATCGTGAAGGTTCCAGGGGAATGGAAACCGAAGTTGTATTTTTATACCACCAAGGTAAGTAGTACTATATATATAGGTCCGCACAACTCTTTAATTGTAGTTTCAATACCATTATCATGCTTGATTATTATTTGAATAATTCTATTTTCCGTAAAGTGGTGTCAGAGGCGGCAACAGGGGACAAATTTATGTGCATACTACGTTTTTGAGTACATGCGCTCTTTTGTCAGTGAGCGGAATAGAGAACAAAGAACAGCTTATGTATGTATACACTCTTCGCAATTTTTTATTACCATATTGTGTTGAGTTCCATTCATAAATTATTTTATTATGATTTCATATATACAGTTATAAACAACTCACATATTCATATTGATCTAGATGGATCGAATGCGGGACCAGCTCATACCAGCGAAGTGCCTAAAAGCAATTCAAGAGGAATTGGCGGGATTTTTGAACTCGGAGGTCCTGAAGAAAACTGGAGAATTTTATCACAAAAGCAATTATTTTTTGCCTCCAATGTAATTGACGTGATCTCGACGTGTGAGAAACGTGATGTCGGTGTAGTAACTTGAACGTGATCTCGACGTGTGGGCTTATGTTTGTATGTATGAATCAAACGTGAACTCGGTGTATTGTATAATTTATGTGTATGATTGTCTGGCAACGTGATCTTCGTAAAAATAATTAATCGGAAAACAAAAAACGAAACCCCTAAAAAATAAATTAGAACAAAACATAATGCTGAAACCTTTGGTCCCGGTTGGTATTACCAACCGGGACCAAAGGGTTCCCGCCAGGAGCTCGGCAGCCCCCCCCCCCCCCCCCCCACGTGGAGGCCCATCTGTCCCGGTTCGTAAACAAGCGGGACGAAAGGCACCCCCGACCCTTTAGACTCGGTTGTAAAACCGGGACCAAAGGTCCTTTAGAACCGGGACATATGGGCCTTTTTCTACTAGTGAATAGATCAGAAAATATCTCTTATCATCTCTTCGTCCCATGATCCGGTCTCAGTATCAATTAAATCAGACACCTTTGTAACAACTATGTTACCTCTCCTAGTCATTACCTTCGTCGATGGACTTGTCGGAATCCAACAATCTTCTAAGATATTAATCTGTTCACCATCACCAACTCTCCAAATATGACCTTTCTTGAACGTTTGGATCCCTGACCATATGCTTTGCCAAGTATAAGAACTACCTTTCTTCAATTCACAGTTTAAAAGATCACCAGAGGGATAATATTTGGCACGCAAGACTTGAGCACACAGGGAGTCCGGCTCTCATAGAAGTCTCCAACATTGTTTAGCTAGCAAAGCAAGATTAAAGCTCTCTAAACCTCGAAATCCCATACCTCCATTCTTTTTCAGAATACACATCTTCCACCAAGCGAACCAATACATGTGCTTCTGTCGATCTTTATCTCCCCACCAGAATTGGGATATTGCCGAGATTATCCCTTTACAAATCTGTTTGGGCAGCTTGAAAACCAGAATTGGAATAGCTTGAATGACCGCCTTGATAAGAATTTCCTTACCCCCAAAAGAGAGCATCTTTTCTTTCCAGCCACCAAGAAACTTACACGCTCTCTCAATAAGATGTTGAAAGCAATCAGTTCTATCTACCCCAACCAAAGGGGGTAATCCAAGGTATTTATCCGTGATTGCCTCCGTCATAATATCAAGGATAGTACATACCTCCACCCTCATGTCCACATGTGTACACGGGCTAAAAAATATACTTGACTTCATGACACTCACAAGTTGACCCGAAGATAAACAATAAGCATCAAGAGCTCTCCTCAAGCTCTCAGCATTAGAACTATCCGCTTTCATTAAATTCAAAGAATCATCAGCGAAAAGCAAATGTGAAACAGAAGGGGCATTTCGACACACCTTTACACCTTGTAGATTCCACTGTTCTGTCTTAAAGGATATAAGGCTTGGGAGTCCTTCAGCGCACAAAAGAAACAGATAGGGGGAGAGAGGATCTCCCTGTCATAGACCACGAGATGGAGAGAAAAAGTCCGACAGAGAATTATTCATCCGCACATGATAGCGAATAGAGGTGACACACTCCATAATCAACTCAACCCAATCCTCCTGAAACCCCGGCTCGATCATAATTAACTTTAGAAAGCCCCATTCAACTCTATCGTATGCCTTGTGCATATCCAGCTTCACCGCGCAAGTACCAAAGCTGCCAACCCTTCTGTTTTTTATAGCATGACAGTTCTCAAAAGCAACAAGAAAATTATATGAGATGAGTACCCAAAACAAAAGTGTTTTGCATAGGAGATATGATTTTCGGAAGGAACATCTTCAGTCTAGCAGCCAGCAGTTTAGACATAACCTTATAGACCACATTACATAGGGTAACAGATCAAAAATGTGACATATGCTCCGGATTTTTAATTTTCGGGATAAGCACAATCGTTATATCATTCCAGCTCTCAGGGATCTTTTTTGTGTTCAGCGTTACGAGGACTTCATCAGTGAGATCCTCCTCAATTACACACCAAAACTTTTTATAGAAAAAATGGCGTGTAGTCCGTCCGGGCCGGGAGCTTTAAGGTCTCCGATATTGATTAAAGCCTTTTTAACCTCCTCGCGAGTATACTCTGCAGTCAATGCTTCATTCATTTGTTCAGTAACCCGAGGCTTCACCTTCGCAATAACATCCGGGTTAGGATTAATAATATAAGTGAAGGCACACGGATCATGTGTTTCTTTTGCCATCCTGTGAACCGTCAGATCTTGACGCAGGAGACATAGAACCGTGCACATCCACGTCCCCTGGATCGATCCACGAATCCCCCGCGTGCTTCTCTCCTACGCTGCACCTGCCCAGCTACTACCAATAAATTCCTGCCCAGCTGCTACCGATCGATTCTTGCGGAAGTGGTAATGGCGGCCGGAGTGGGACTGTGGGAGCGGCAGCATGGAGGCGATGGATGCGGCGGTGGCGACGAGCACATCCCAGGGGAAGGATGCATCCACGGAGCCCCCCAAGCGCGGAAGGACCGACGAGGACGGAGCCCCCCGCGGTCAGCCTGTCGGCCTCAGGATGAAGGCCCCCACGGTGGCCGTGCAGGATTCATCGAGGCCGCTTTTCTCCCGCGGCTGCCTTCCCGGAGTGGTATTGGACGGAAAGACCGAAGGCCCCCCGTGCCGGCGACGAGCCCATCGGCTCGAGCAGAGAGGACGAAGCCCTCGGCGACGAGCCCGTCGGCACGAGCTTGAAGCCCCCCGCGGCCTGGAGGCTGCACGAACACCGCGGCCGACGCCCGAAGCCCCCCGCGGACGCGGTGGCGGGCGACAACAATTTTTTTTTAAATTCAGAAATGGTTAGTACTGGCGCACCTCGTCCGTGCGCCACAGGTATGCTGTCCTACTAATGACGTACCTCGTCCGTGTGCCACGGCTAAATGTTAGTAGTGGCGCGTTAGCGGTGGCGCATGGCATTTTTAGGATATGCGCCATAGGTATTAAATGTTGGTGCGTCACGTGTAAGTCTTTTCCTACTAGTGCCTCCTCCGCCGGTGGTTCATTTTTGTTTTTGTCATCAAACGGCGGATCAAGCGACAGGAAACTGCAACGCGCGGCCTGCGTGAGAGTGGACCACATGGTTATGTGTTTGGGGTGATGAGACATTGTGGAGATGGCGATATGTGTACGGCTTGGCTCACATGGCTGTCCATCTTATAGTCGGACGAACGGGCGCCAAAGGAAGATGAGAATTGATGGAGCGAGAGGGAACCGACATAAGCACTAGTAGGAAAATCCTTATTAACCCGGTGTATATACATATTTGTCAGCTAATTGTTTGGTAAGTTTGTTTCTACCTTGCTCATATGGACCATGGTAGACTTCTCTTGCTATATCGTTCAAATCATTCAGTAATTAACTTTTTCTATCTCCCGGGCATTAGAGTGCCCTTTTATTTTGAAAATTCGGAAACTAATGTGATCCTTGAAGAAAATGTCACCATGTAATACAAAAAATGCGCCCTACAAGGCATGTTCATGTGTACCCCATAAAACGAAGGTTTGTAGCTTGTGCGTACCGATCTCCACCACCCTCCAAATCCTAGATTTTGTCAGATCGTATGGGAAAAAGACCTTAACATGTCAAGTAGCTAGTACCGTATGCCAGACAGGTAATGCCAATTGTATGTCATGCCGATTGGGTCAGAATCAGCTGATGCATGCACATGCATGTCTGTCACGGATAACTTCACAACCCAAATGTTGTCAGGTCTTGTGGAAAAAAAGAAGATGACCAAACAATATATTAATGGCAAAGACTATCACATTAATGGCTATTAGCACCATGACAAGTTGCAACGAGTTTAATTAATGGCAGGCGCATGTAGTTTATATGCATGTAAGACTCTTCTTTGATTGGGACTATCAAACAATATACTAGCGTGGTTTGCTAGTGCTGACGCCGGCGCCCGACAGATATACATGCCAAATACCGTCACATTCTCTGTCAATGCCCAATTGTAGGTCGCGCCGATTATGTCAGGATCAGCTGCTGTAAGCCCGTGTGTCACGGATAGCTTGAGGACCCAAATTTTGTGAACACTTGTGTAAAGAAAATACCCTACATTTCTAGGCTTCTAGCACTATGTCAACTTGTAACGAGTTTAATGAATGGCACGCACATGTTGTTTATATGCATGTAAGACCTTTTTATTATTTGGATTCTCACTCACAATATATTTAGGTTTACTAGCGCCGACGCCACACATGCCAAAGATCGTCACATTATCAGGCCATGACTATCTGAAAGACTGGTTCGTCATAAGTTGGGTTTTACAGAAAGAAATAAAAACTACAAAAATGTTACGAACTTGCAAAGATAAATTAATGACAATACCATCCAGTTATGATGCATCCAAGATGTACGATACCATGATGTGAAATTCCCAAATGATTTATATAGAAGAACTTATTGTATCCCACAATTGATACTAATGAAAAACGATTTGATTCATCATTTTAGTATGTGGTGTTTCCATACAGTTAAGGCTTTTCACGTAAGATGGTTGGTATACATGCGTGTTGGTTTGCAATTTATGATGCATATGTTTTCTTCGATGCGAGTAACAATTCGATAGATAATAAACAAATGGTCATGAATTTATACATTCTTTATCGAAAAAATGAAGATATACATTGATTACACCGTGTACCAGAATTGTCAGCTCATGTTGGAAAAATTACCTAGACAGGTCAAGTAGCTCGTACTGTCTGCCGGCCAGTTAATGCCAATTGTACGTCATGTCGAATTGTCGATTGCGTCAGAATCAGTTGATACGTGTGTCACGGATAACTTGACAACCCCAATTTTGTCAGCTCTTGTGGAAAAAAAGAAGACCCTAAATATTTAGCATTATGTCTTAGTTGTAACGAGTTTAATTAATGGCAGACTCATCTAGTTTAAATGCATGTAAGACCCTTCTTTGATTGGGACTCACACATAGTATAGCTTGGTTTGCTAACGCCGACGCCGGTGGCTATTCATGCCAAAGACCGTCACATTCTCGAGCCATGGCTTGCTATCAGCCATGTTTGCCTCTAGTTTAAATCAAAATTAATAGATATTACAACCAAAAATCCAAAAATATTACGAAATTACAAAAGATAAATTTATGGCATTATCATCTAGTCATACAATTTTGTTTTTGTTTCTTGCTTTCGCTCTTTAGAGAATCCCACAAGCACCCTCCAAACTGTGTTCGGCACCATCAAAATTGTGCTCGCTTTGGGTGGTTACGTACACATGTCCGGCACAATGGGGGTGCTACCTTCAATGGCACACCCAATTTTTTTTGATCATTTGCTGATTTTTGGCAAAAGAGACGATTTTAATTGAAGTGCCTTCAATAGTTCATCGAAATTTAAAGTAAACTTAATCTAGACAGGCAGCAGGAGGCGCACTGGGGCCAGCCTCGTCGTCGTTCGGCGCCATACGATAGCATGAGAGGACCAGCCTCGCCATCGTTCAGAGCTGACCGCCTCTCCGTCATTTTTATCCAGCATCCGCTGGTGAGTCTCTGCCGCCGCGATGTGGTTGTTGGTTTGCTTATCCGCCACAGCCCGTAGTTGGCGCTCCTCCCCCATGTAGTGCACCGTCTCGGAGGAGTAGTACAGGGTGGCCAGCTCCAGCCCTAGCGGATGAGGCCGCTCCTTCCTCCGCCACCTCCTTCTCCTCCTCCTCCTCCTCCACCGGTGGTTCATTGTTGTTCTTGTCGTCCAACGGCGGATCAGGTGACGGGAAACGGCGAAGCACAACCTGCGTGAGAGTGGACCACATGGTTATGTGTTTGTGGTGACGAGGTATTGTGGAGATGGCGAGATGAGTACGGCTTGGCTCACCGGTAGGGCTGTCCATCTTATAGTCGGACGAACGTGTGCCAAACAAAGGTGGGAATTGGTGGAGTGAGAGGGAACCGACATAAGCACTAGTAGGAAAACCCTTATTAACCTTGTTTAGATACATATTTGTCGTCCAATATTTTGTTAAATTTGTTTCTACCTTGCTCATGTGGACCATGGTAGACCTCTCTTGCTATTGCATTCAAATCATAGAATTAAGTAATTGTTTCCATCTCCCGGGCATTAGTGTGCCCTTTCTATTTTGAACATTAGAAAGCTGATGTGATGCTTGAAGCAAACACTAGTAGAAAACGTGTCTTTCGGAAACGCTTTAGGCCCGGTTCGGTCTCAAACCGGGATCAATGCCCGGCATTGGTCCCGGTTCGACCTGCCAGGGCCCCGTGAACCATTGGTCCCGGTTCGGTTGGGGGCATTAGTCCCGGTTCGTGCTATGAACCGGGACTAAAGCTCCCGCAGAGCATTAGTCCCGGTTCATAGCACGAACCGGGACTAATGATCCTCCCCTGCCTATATATACAGCACACCCTGAGCTTCTCCTCACTTTTTTTTCTGCTAGGAGGTGTGAGAGGTGGGTGCTAGTTTGTTTTCTTTTGCTATGCACTAGAGGTGTTCGATGAAATGGCCGAGTCACACTTAAGTTCACACAAAATGATATGAGGTGCCCTAGCCACACTGAAACTTTCTCCTCTCTCTTTCCTCCAATCCATCGAGGTTAGCAACTTTATCCTTTTCATCTGTAATTGATACAGAAATATTGCATGTGTCGATGTACGGTGGTCATTTCAGTATTCAATATGTTATTCTAATTGTATTTGATAAACTTAATTATATGATATGCAGATGGATGAACGACAGCGATGGATGTACGGCGACCGACGCAGTTCTGATTTTATTGCAGGCCGAGGCAAACAAAGAGGATGGTTTTATGCCTTGTCCATGTGTGGACTGTCAGAACGTTAAGGAGCACTCTTCCTCCAGAACCCTTCAAGGCCACCGGCTTCGGAGAGGTTTCATGCCCAGCTATAATTGTTGGACCAAGCACGGAGAAAGAGGGGTTATGATGGAAGACAATGAAGAAGAAAAGGAAGATGAGAACTATCCTATGTTCCCTGAAGAATACGGTGATACTGCGATGGAAGACAATGAAGAAGAAGGAGGTGAAGAACAACGGGCGTCAGATGAGCCCACTGATGGTCTTGGTCGGGTCATTTCTGATGCAAAATGAGAATGTGATACAGAAAAGGAGAAGCTGAAGTTGGAGGCCATGCTAGAGGATCACAAAAAGTTGCTGTACCCAAATTGTGAAGATGGCAGCACAAAGCTCGGTACCATACTGGAATTGCTGAAATGGAAGGCAGAGACTGGTTTATCTGACAAGGGATTTGAGAAGTTACTGAAAATAATGAAGCCGAAGCTTCCAAAGGATAACGAATTGCCCGAGACTACGTACGAAGCAAAGAAGGCTATCTGCCCTCTAGGATTAGATGTGTAGAAGATACATGCATGCATCAATGACTGCATCCTTTACCGCGGTGAGGAGTACGAGAATTTGGATGCATGTCCGGTATGCACTGCACTGCGGTACAAGATCAGACAAGATGACCCTGGTGATGTTGAGGGCGATGACGAGCCCCCAGGAAGAGGATTCCTACTAAGGTTATGTGGTATGCTCCTATAATACCACGGTTGAAACGTCTGTTCAGAAACAAAGAGCATGCCAGGTTGTTGCGATGGCATAAAGAAGAGCGTAAGAAAGACGGGAAGTTGAGACACCCCGCTGATGGGTCGCAGTAGAGAAAAATTGAGAGAGAGTTATCGGACTTTGCAGGTGACGCAAGGAACTTATGGTTTGGTCTAAGTACAGGCAGATGGAATTTGACCTACGAGCGTTGTTGTTCGTAACCATCAATGATTGGCCTGCTCTTAGTAACATTTCAGGACAGTCAAACAAGGGATACAACACATGCACGCACTGTTTAGATAAGACTAAAGGTACATATTTGGAAAAATGTAAGAAGGTCGTGTACCTGGGGTGTCGTCAATTTCTTCCAGCCAATCATCCCGTAAGAAAAAAAGGCAAGCATTTCAAAGGTGAGGCAGATCACCGGAAGAAGCCTAACCTCCCTGATGGTGATGCTATATTTGGTATGGTCAAGGACATAGAAGTAATATTTGGAAAGGGTACTGGCGGTCAATCTGTTCCGAAAGACGTCGCTACCGGACACGCGCCCATGTGGAAGAATAAATCTATATTTTGGGAGCTACCCTATTGGAAAGTCCTAGAGGTCCGGTCTTCAATCGACGTGATGCACGTGACAAAGAATCTTTGCGTGAACCTGCTAGGCTTCCTCGGCGTGTATGGGAAGACAAAAGATACACCGGAAGCACGGGAGGACCAGCAGTGTATGAAAGACCCAAACAACAAGCATACGGATAAAGGGCGTCATTACTTAAGAAGCTACGCTCTTACGAAAGCAGAGAAGGAAATATTTTTTGAATGCCTGAGCAGTATCAAGGTCCCGGCTGGCTTCTCATCAAATATAAAGGGAATAATAAATATGGCAGATAAAAAATTGCAAAACATGAAGTCTCATGATTGCCACGTGATTATGACGCAATTGCTTCCGATTGCATTGAGGGGGCTTCTATCGGAAAATGTTCGAGTACCCATTGTGAAGCTATGTGCATTTCTCAATGCAATATCTCAGAAGGTAATCGATCAAGAAAGTCTGACAAGGTTACAGAAGGATGTGGTCCAATGTCTTGTTAGTTTTGAGTTGGTGTTCCCCCCATCATTTTTCAATATTATGACGCATCTCCTGGTTCACCTAGTCGACGAGATTGCAATTCTCGGTCCTGTATTTCTACACATTATGTTCCCCTTCGAGAGGTTCATGGGAGTCTTGAAGAAATATGTTCATAACTATGCTAGGCCAGAAGGAAGCATCTCCAAAGGCTATGGAACAGAGGAGGTCATTGAGTTTTGTGTTGACTTTATTCCCGACATTAAGTCGATTGGTCTTCCTGAATCGCGGCATTAGGGGAGACTTAGTGGAAAAGTCACGCTAGGAAAGAAAGCAATGATATGTAGGGACGGCCATTTTTTCACTCAAGCACACTACACAGTTCTACAAAGTTCCACCTTCGTGGCTCCATATATCGAGGTACACAAGAATAGTGTACGCTCCAAAAACCCAAGGAAGCCTGACTCCTGGATTAAACAAAAACACATGGAGGCTCTCGGCAGTTGGTCGCGATTACATCTCATGAATGACACCGATGTTGGAGATCAACTCTACTTATTGGCCGCATCACCATCTTCGACTGTATTGACTTTCTAAGGGTACGAGATAAATGGAAATAAATTTTACACGATCGCCCAAGATAAAAAGAGTACCAACCAAAACAGTGGTGTTCGCTTTGATGCAACAGACGAGAATGGACAAAAGGACACATACTATGGTTACATAGAGGAGATATGGGAACTTGACTATGGACCTACTTTTAAGGTCCCTTTGTTTCGGTGCAGTTGGGTCAACATGAATGGAGAAGGGGTAAAGGTAGACCAGCTGTACGGAATGACAACACTGGATCTCATGAATCTTGCGTACAGAGACGAACCATTCGTCCTAGCCAATGATGTGGCTCAGGTTTTCTATGTGAAGGACATGAGCTACAGACCGGAAAAAAGAAAAGATAAGGAAACAAATACATCACACGATGAGCCAAAGCGTCACATAGTTCTTTCAGGAAAAACAAACATCGTGGGAGTCGAGGTCAAGACAGACATGTCAGCAGACTATAATAAGTTTGATGAAATTCCACCCTTCACAGTGAAAACTGACCCAAGCATCCCGTTACATAATGAAGAAACTCCATGGTTACGGCCGAAGAAGCGATCATAGCGATCATGATCTAAGTATGAGTGTAATAATATATTAAACAATTTATGTATGAGTGTTCTCAAAACCTTGTATTCGGTCGATGTATGCAGGGAATCCGAATGACTTGTATTCGGTCGATGAACTGAAGGATTTCTAGATAGAACAAAACACACGGTATCACCTGCATACACCCCTACTATGGCTAGAGAGTGCCCGCATATCAAATGCACCGTAGGGCGTATGCAGGTGAAACCGTTTGATTTGTATTCGGTCGATGAACTGAATGCAGGTGAAGCCTACACATTTTAAACGGGAATTCGATCCAAGCAGCGGCAAGTCTTCCCGCAATTTCTCACTATATATATGACAGCGACTACGAGTACGAGTATTATAGGCAAAAATAGATATGAATTAATTCAATAGATATAAATTAAATGAATAGGACATATTCATACTACACCCGGGTGTAGCTACACCCGCATATGTTTCTCACGATTTAGGAGGTATCTATCATACCGGAGAGTACGTACATGTAGTATGTAGTATATATGATTATTTAGGAGGTATATATACTACTTTATAGGTAGTATGTACAATTTTTTCATATAATCTTTTTTTATGAAAAAATATGACGATATTTTTAATATAGTGCAAACTACATACCCACTTGCAATTTTTTTCATGTAAGTTGGTATGAATTATCTTAGATATAGTATATGAACATACTCAAACCGATAAAGTATCATGAATACTTCCGTATGGCAGTATTTAGACATGGGTGTAGCTACACCCGGGAGTAGGAAGCATTTTTCCAAATGAATATATATAAATTATATAAGTAGATAGATTACATTTTTATCAACAATTTGATATTTTAATTGCATTTTTCTGATAAACAGATGAAAATATATTGAATTTATAAGTTTAATTAATGACTTAATGGAGTTCAAATTCCAAATTTTGTAATTAAATGAATTCACCTATAATCTCAAAAAAATGAATTTGTCATAAATAGATAGATTACATTTTTATCAACAATTTGATATTTTAATTGCATTTTTCTGATAAATTGATGAAAAGATATTGAATTTATAAATTTAATTAATGAATTAATGGAGTTCGAATTCCAAATTTTGTAATTAAATGAATTCACCTATAATCTCAAAAAAATGAATTTGTCATAAATAGATTACATTTGTTTATCAACAATTTGATATTTAATTGCATTTTTTCTGATAAACATATGAAAAGATATTGAATTTATAAGTTTAATTATTTAATTAAGTTCAAATTCCAAATTTTTTAATTAAATGAATTCACCTCTAATCTCAAACGAAAATGACAAAATGGTTAATAGTTTGTATAGTTAGAATAATTATTTTAGAAAACAGAAAATGGTTTTGAATTATTTATTCAAATTTAAACACTTTTCATGTTGAAAGTCTTTTCAAATTCAAAACCATTTGAAATTCATATTCAAACACCTTAATAAGAATAAAAAAGGCGGGAACAACATTCAGAACTGAAAAGTTTGAAATAAAATTGAAAAAGGACTCAGTGGTCCCGGTTTGTAGGAAGAACCGGGACTAAAGGTCCCGGTTCGCGCCAGGAAAATATGGCATTAAATTTTCAGGGCATTGGTCCCGGTTCATGCCACGAACCGGGACCAATGAGGCATTGGTCCCGGTTGGTGGCATGAACCGGGACCAATGAGTCTTGATACATATAACTGCGCGCCCTTCTCCTTCCCCAATCCATCCCAAAATCGACCAAGGACTCGCGCGGACCTGGAGCGAAACCACGCCGTTAGGCTGCCGCCGTCGACCATCGCCGCGCCCCTTGGGCCGCTCCTCCTTGTCGGCCGTCGCCTCCTCGTCGGCCGCCTCCTCCTCGCCGGCCCACGCCGCGCCCCTCGCCCCGCTCCTCCTCTCCGGCCGTCTCCTCCTCGCCGACCCGTGCCGCGCCCCTTGGCCCGCTGCTCCTCGTCGGCCGTCGCCTCCTCGCTGGCCGCCTCCTCCTCGCCGGCCTCCTCCTCACCGGCCCGCGCCCCTCGCCCGCTCCTCCTCTCCGGTCGCCTCCACCTCGCCGGCCCGTGCCGCGCCCCGCTCCTCCTCGCCGGCCTCCTCCTCGCCGGCATTGTTAGGTTAGGTTTTTAGAAATTGTTAGTATTTTTGTATTTTTTTACGGGGCATTTCAATTTAGTAAATTGTTAGCATTGTTAGGTTTTTAGAAATTTTTGTTTAATTATCTATTTTACTTTAGCAATTTTACTTTAGCAACTTTAGTTTAGCAATTTTAGTTTGCCATTTTCAATTTTAGTTTAGCAAATTTAGTTTAGCAACTTTAGTTTAGCAATTTTAGTTTGCCATTTTCAATTTTAGTTTAGCAATTTAAGTTTAATTAGCAATTCTAGTTTAGCAATTTTAGTATAATTAGCAATTCTAGTTTAGCAATTTTACTTTAGCAATTTTAGTCTAATTAGCAATTCTAGTTTAGCAATTTTACTTTAGCAATTTTAGTTTAATTAGCAATTATACTTTAGCAATTTTAGTTTAATTAGCCATTCTAGTTTGGCAATTTTTGTTAGTTAGTGCATTAGTAATTTTAGTTAGTTAGTAATTTAGTTAGTTAGTTTTAGTTTTAGTTAGTTAGTTTTAAAATTTTTAGTGTAGATTAGTTAGTTAGTTAGTTATAGAAATATTTAGTTATAGTTAGTTTTAGAAAAAATTGAGAATGTGTTTAAAAATTGATAATGTGTATGTTTATTTAGTGTAATAGTTAGTTAGTCATATAGTGATGTTTATTTAGTGTAATATTTAGCTGTTAACAGTGGGTGCTGTTATGTGTAAAAATTTTGATGTAAATTCCTTGTGCATTTTTTGGGAAAAAAAGTTAGTTTTAGACTAACATGGTGATCCTTTGATTTTATCGGTGTTATCAATCTTTTTTCGTGTTATAAGTTGAAACCTATGTATATGCTAATATGCTTGCCAAAAAAACTCGACAAACCACGAATGTGCTAAGTGTTTCATTTTTGTGAGGAGTGTTTTACCGCGACATTTTTACCGTGTTGCGGGGGATGAAATCGATGAGCTAGGTCATCGACGATTTAGTCACTTAAGTGCCGACGATGAGCATAAATCACACATGTTCATAAAAATGTATCACCAAGACGACGCTTAGAAACAACAGGCGCAGCAACGCGCGCCTTTCCTTCTAGTACCATTCTATCCCTACAAGTTTTCTGAACGACACGGCAGAGACGGCTCCGAAAATAACTTTCGTATTTTGCAGAAACTATGAAACCACACGGCAGAGATGAAAATGAGGAAAATATCCTCGAGGATATGATCCGCGGCGAGGATGATGCAAGTAACTTTCTGAATGACTCCGGTGAGGGGGATGAGTCTCTCAACCGAGGAGACGACGTCTCCAACGCCTGGGAAGAGGCCGAACTCGGCGTCTCCGATGAGGGAGAAGCCGACAAGGCAGAAGCCGGCGGCTCTGGTGCAACATTGATTATTACAAACTCCGACGAGGTGCATATATATATATTTATATTAATTAATTTAGCCTCTGTTGTCCATATACACATATTAACGGTCTTTCTTCTTTTAGCCATCCGGATCGAGCAAATCCTCTGTGAGGACGAAACGAGGCCCAAACAAAAAGTTGGAGGACCATATCCGGTACAGGATCGAAGAAGTCGCTGCAGACGGCGAACCCATTGCTCCAATTGATGTTAGAAAAAAAATTGTGAAGGAATGCGGTGTTGTTGTTAGGGACTACGTCCCGATCACCATCCGAGAATGGAATAAGCCAAGGGATCCTAAAGTTAGCTGGATCGGCCCCGTAGGCAAAAAACGCCTTTTTGAAAAGGTCATGGTTAATTTCACCTTGCCGTTGCCAGAGGTGGATCCAGAGGAGGGGGAGCCAGATGAGGAGGAGATGGCTGCCCAAAAAAAAGCTCTAGAAGATAAAGTCAAGGCATGGACTCTTAAGAAGATGGCCGAGCTATTCAACAAATTTAAGAAAAGATTGTACACCGACTTTATCTTGAAAGATAAAACTCCGGATTTCGATCACGGGTATGAGAAGATAAGAGACTACTGGGAAGATTTTGTGACGTACAAGAAATCGGAGCAAGCTCAGTTAAAGTCTGCAATAAACAAGGCAAATGATGCTAAAAAGAAGTACCACCATACTATGGGGCCTGGTGGCTACGCCTGTTCCATGCCTAAGTGGGATAAACTTGAGGCCGACCTGCTGGATAAAGGGATCATTCCAGAGCCTATAAAAAAGGATGGATCGAACAGTCAAGATATTGGTTTTACGGGCATGGGGGCACATTGGACGCAGAAGGAAAGTGCATATATACCAGAAGACACAAGGATAATCCCCTACTACCCATCGAAGACATTAGGAAAGCAGTATAGGATGTTGAAGAGGGACGGTTCCGTCCCGATAGAGAGGATGACGAGCTTGCATGCGCCCTTGGGAATAAAGAACACGAAGGAGGAACACGAGGCACCTCAGGCTCCAAGCCGTGGGCACATGGGTTTCCCGTGGAAAGGAAAATATTTCCCGATAGAAGTCATCTGAGGAGAAAGGAAAGGGAGGCAAGGGAAGCAATTGCTGCTGCAGACCGGCTGCGTCATACAGAAGAAACAATGAAGCGGCAGCAGGATCAAATTGACCGACTTAGCCAGCAAGGCACTGCCGGCCTATCTCAGCAGCATGTTGTAGAAGCTGCAGTCGATGCTACCGACCCATCATATTGGAAAAGCAGCGTGGCTTCGAGCGTGGTCCTGGCTCGTGATGATGATGCACTGATGACGGATCCTCTTCGTCGCTACCCTGTGGATGATACCACGGAGAGCACACCTTGTGAGCTACATGTGAAAGTGTTCAACTTAACCATGAAGGTGGCGGTCGGCTATGCCGTACCAATTGGACCTACACCAACTTTCCATTGCTCCCCGGTTCCTCATGGCTACGCTATTGTCAGGGTGGATGAAGTTAGTAAAGGATTTGAGGAGCTGAAGCTGGAACACACTGCAGGTGAAGATGGGGAGGTGGTTGAACTTGGAGAAGCCAGGAAAGGGACTATTCTATGGCCAAAGGAATTCATCGTGCTTCCAAACTGGCCGCCAAGGCCATCGACTCCTCACAAGTCTCCAACGCAACAGTCCTCTCCACCGCTGCCGCCTCAGGCGCCGTCTCCGCCGCCTCACCACTCTCCAGCGCAACAGTCCTCTTCGCGGCCGTCGCTGCCTCAGGCGCCGTCTCCGCCGCCTCACCAGTCTCCAGAGCAGCCGTCTCCGCCGCCGCGTCAGTCGTCTCCGTCCACTCAGGCTCAGCGTACCACTGCTGGTACTAGGAGGAGTGGTAACCAATCACCGAAACGTAGAAGGTCACCCCTCCCAAAAGTACCTCATAAGAATCTTCCCAAGAGACCTTACGACTGTACGGTGGAGGAAAATGAGGCGATCGTAAAAGTCCAAACGGACGAGTGGTTTGCTACACTACTAGGAAACTAGCTATAGGTGGAATGCTATTTTGTGGCGCACCAATATTTCATGCGCCACTAAATTTTTTTTTGTGGCGCACCAGTTTCCATGCGCCACTAAAAGAAGACATTCTGTGGCGCATCTGGAGGACATGCGCCACTAAAAGAAGACATTCTGTGGCGCACCTTCCTCCATGCGCCACAGAAATTCTGTGGGCCCCACAACCAACGGCTGGCTTGCATCCTACGCCGCCTTTTCTGTGGCGCATATGGCCCCATGCGCCACAGAAATATGGTGGGCCCGGCACCAATGATTAGGTGCTGCACAATTCTGTGGCGCATGGGTCCACATGCGCCACAGAAAGTGACATTTCTGTGGCGCATGTGGTTCCATGCGCCACAGAATTGTGCAGCATTTTTTCACCCCACGCACCCCCCCCCTGGTGGATCGCCTTTTCAGTTTTGCACGGAGTGAAAAAAAATGATAAAAAATTCAAAAAATAAAATCCTTTTAGATGTAGGGAAGGTTTAGGGTCTAGTTGTTAGGAAAAATTTAAAATACACATTTTGACCTTTTTTCCAAAAGTAGGTGAAAAAACATTAAAACGGACATAACTTTTGCATACGACGTCGAAAAAATGCGTTTAATACCTTAAAAAAAACTAGAGAAAATTTCGGAACCGCCCTCACCCGGGTTTACCCGGTTAGCCTTTTTTTAGATTCTCAAAATTCCAAACGAAAAAAAAGTTATGGCCAATAAAAGAATTTTTCCAGCAAAATCAAAAAAAAATAAAAAAGACAATTCTGTGGCGCATATGTAGCCCATGCGCCACAGAATTGTCTGGCGGGATTCCAAATTTTGAATCCCGCCAGCCCCTTCTCCCTCTCTTTTCTCCTTCTCTTCTCCACTCCTCCCTCCACTTCTCCTCTCCCCTTCTCCTCCACTTCTCCTCTCCACTTCTCATCTCCCCTTCTCCTCTCCATTTCTCCTCTCCTCTCCTCTCCTTTCCTCCACATCTTCTCACCTCCACGTCCACCTCCACCTCCACCTCCACCTCCGGCGACCTCCACCTCCACCTCCACCTCCACCTCCACCTCCGGCGACCTACACCTTCGGGACCTCCACCTCCGGCGACCTCCACTTTCGGGACCTCCACCTCCGGTGACCTCCTCCACCACCTCGGCGACCTCCTCCTCCACCTCCACCTCCACCTTCGGCGGCCTCCTCCACCACCCCGGCGACCTTCTCCTCAACCTCCACCTCCGGTGACCTCCACCTCCACTTCCGGCGAACTTGAGAGGGGACATTCTTCTCCTTCTCCACCATCCCCGGCGACCCCCATTCTCCACCCACCCACCTCCGGCAACCCCCTACTCCACCCACGACAACACGGTCTCCGACGAGCTCCGACAAAATTCCGGCGAAATTCCGGCGGCTAGATCTAGATCTGGCCGCCTTTTTTTTAAATTTGAAAAAAAATTCTGTGGCGCATGGGGGTGGGTGCGCCACTGAAATATTTCTGTGGCGCACGGTTCTGGGTGCGCCACAGAATCTTCGCATTTCTGTGGCGCACCACCGGCGTGCGCCACAGAAATATATTTTAGTGGCGAGGATTTTGTGGCGCATCCACCTGTTTCCAGGGATGCGCCACAGAAGTCCAAATTGGTGCGCCACAGATAGCCTATTCTGTAGTAGTGCTAACTTGAAGAAAAAAAGCCGAAAGCGGCAGAGTTCCCGGACACCCCAGAAGAAAAAGCCGCCGTCTTGAAAATGTTGAAGACCCTTGAACAACCCCCGCCAAAGCTGACACCAGACTATGAGCGCTCTATTCTCAAGTCGGTTCAGGCAAATAAACGGCGGTCGAAGAAAGATAGTGCAAGCCGGAAGTCAGTTGCCCAGCTCGGAGAACAGCAAAAACAATCGTGCCCCCCGCTCAAAGTGTTTTCCGATACCGAGGTGGGGTCGAGCAAACGTGCGGTCGGCATCGATCCTGAGTTTGTTGCACTGTACGGAGAAGCAGCCTCTGCTCAGGGCTTGTCTATTGCTCAGTACTTAAACCAATTACAATTCCACGAAGAAATAGTTTCAAAATACAAATACCGGCACGGGCATCCTCTCGTCAAACCTGAGTTAGTCAAAGATCTACCAACAAAAATGCGAAGATTGCATAGTTGGTACATGACAGACTCAAAGAAAGGGGGAAATTGGATCCACGTGGGATATAAGAACGAGCATTACAGGCGATCTGGCGTGGTAATGATTGAATTTTCTGAATTATTTCAGTTATACCAACAAGACGCCCCTGACAAAGCTGTCATCAGTGCTTATTGTCTGTAAGTATTATTTCTGTAATTAAGTCTCTAGCTAGCTCATCTCATTCATTGCATTTATAATCTTACTCATCACTATATTAATTATACAGAATGAAGATTCTCCAATGCAAAAGAGGACAAATCTATGACATTGGGTTCGTTGACCCAAATTCGTTCATGAAAAAAGTCTCCATGATTTTTACGACGAAATAGAGAATAACTTGGTAAATGCGTTATGGTTTAACGAAACCAAAAGAAAAATACTATTTCCTTACAACTTCAAGTAAGTGTTACTGTCTTCTACACATTCTATTTCGCTTAATTTCTCGATGTTAAGTGTATAATTGATGACTTATGCGTGCGCAGCTTCCACTTTATTCTGCTAATCATTATGCCTGACAAAGGAGTAGTACAAGTCATGGACTCCTTACATAAACCCCTTAAGGATTGGGCGGACATGCAGGAATGCCTCCAGAGGTAATTTCAATCATTATGGCACTATATCGGCAACTTTCCGTTCATTTACTGATAGCAAGTAATTAATATATAACTCATTTATTCATTTTCTTTGCAGGGTAGGGCTTGGAAACGATTCACCGCCAGGGCTAGGGGTGATTGGGCGAAGGAGCTTACATTTAAACCAATAAATGTAAGTACTACTACCTAGATCCGCGCATCTCTTTGATTCTAGTTCAATACCATTACCATTTTGATCGAACTCTGTTCCCGTTAAGTGCTTGAGCCAGGAAAGTGGGAATCATTTATGTGGATACTACGTGTGCGAGTTCATTCGTCAGACGTGCTGTGAGAAGGGCAGAATCGTAGAACAACTTGAATGCGTATGCAATATTCATAATTTTAGTTTATTGCCATCAATTGTGTTTACTTTCATTCATATATATTGACCCTTTTTTAATTAGATCGAACGGTTGCGGGAAGGCCTTCTACCACAGGATCGCATACGAGCAATTCAAGAGGAAATTGCCGGATTCTTAGATGCAGAGGTCCTAGATCCGAAAGGAGAATACTACTATAAGGTTTAAATTAAATAGTGAGTGTAAAAGAGATGTATATATATAAGAATGAAACTCGTGTGTACTACATGTACCGTTTGTAATATGTTTGACCAAGCACGACGAATGAGATGTGTGTAATATATTCGTGGCGATGATGTGTAATAGGGGTTCCTGTTATTTAACTAGTAGTGGCATTTTTGTAGTTCTAAAAAATATTTAATTTAAGTTTTTTATAATTCGTGGCGATGATGTGTAATAGTGGTTCCTGCATGCATTTGACATAATCAAATAGGTCTTATTTTTCTGAACATTTTGGTATTTTATTCATATTTTTATGAATTACAGAATAAGTATTATTGATTTTACAAATTTAAACAATTTTCTGAAATTTCTGAAAAAAATGAAAAAATCTAACGGGACAATAGACCCGGTTCGTATTACGAACCGGGACTAAAGCCCCTCCGCCCCTGCTGCCTCCGGCCGGGCCACGTGCTGCCCCATTAGTCCCGGTTCGTGTCCCAACCGGACTAGTATTAATCCCGATTTGCTAGTCTCGGTTAGGAAACCGGGACTAATGGCCCAACCAAACCGGGACTATAGGGGGGGTTCCTACTAGTGAAATGCCTCCATGTACTACAAAAAATGCGCCCTACTAGGCATGTTCATGTGTACCCCATAAAATGAAGGTTTGTTGCTTGTGTACCGATCTCCACCACCCTCCAAATCCCAGAATGTGTCAGCTCGTGTGGAAAAAAGACCTTAACAGGTCAAGTAGCTAGTACTGTATGCCATCCAGGTAATACCAATTGTATGTCATGCTGATTGGTTCAGAATCAGCTGATGCATGCACATGCGCATGTCTGTTACGGATAACTTGACAACACACATTTTGTCAGCTCTCGTGGAAAAAAAAATGACCCTACACATGTCAAGTTGCAACGATTTCAATTAATGGCAGGCGCATGTTGCCGGCCAGGTAATGCCAATTGTAAGTCGGGCTGATTGGGGCATTGGGCCAGAATAAGCTGATGCATGCACATCCATGTGTCACGGAAAATTAAACAACCCAAATTTTGTCAGCTCTTGTGGAAGAAAAGAGGACGACCCTTTACACAGCTATTAGCACTATGTCAAGTTGTAACGAGTTTAATTAATGGCAGGCGCATGTAGTTTATATGCATGTAAGATCTTTCTGTTATTGGTGTTAGAGATGTAATTCTGTACGTATACGATATGGTGTAGTACACCAATCGTATATATACCAAACTGTACGTGCCACGCCAAGGGCTCTTCTTGGCCTATATTAACACGCAGCCCGTACGGTTCCCACCCACGAAATTCAACATGGTATCAGAGCAGTCTCTTCCGTGACCTAGCTGCCCACGCCCACGACCTAAAACCTGCCGCCGCCGCCGTAGCTCTACGCTGCCTCCGCCAACAACCTCACGATCCAAAACCTATAAAAAACCCACCGCCGCCGCCGCTCTTTTAGCCGCCGCCGCCTACGACCCAAGATCGATAGCCGCCGCCGCAGCTACCCCAAGCTGCCGCCGCAGCTCTACACACAAAAAACCCTAGCCTACCCTAGAAGATGAGTTCCTCTAGTTCCTCTACGTCGATCGCTTCTCTGGCTGCTGCCCTCGGTACGCCGCCGGCGCAGCACCTGACGAGGTATAACTTCCTCCTATGGAAGGCCCTCGTTCTCCCCGCTTTCCGCGGTGCTGATGTGATGGGTCTTCTTGACGGCACCGACAAGGCGCCGCCCAAGACTGTGGAGTCTGAAGACAAGGAAGGGGAGAAGATCTCGACTTCCAACCCCGCCTATGCTGCATGGATGGCACGGGATCAGCAGGTTCTTCGGTTCCTACTGAACTCGCTGTCACCGGACATCCTCTCTCATGTCCTCTGCATGGACTCCACTGCCGCTGCCTGGGCGGGCATCAACGCCATGTTCGCCTCCGCATCAAAGTCCAAGGTACAGCCCCTTCGGGGTCAGCTTCACGACACCCAGAAACTCTCTATCTCTGCAGATGTCTATTTCACCAAGATGAAGGGCTTCGCCTCGGAGCTGGCAGCTCTCGGCAAACCTATTGAGGAGGACGAGATCATCAGCTACATCCTGCATGGCCTCGACAAGAACCACTACAACTCGCTCATCACCTCTGTCAACAGCAACCCTGACACCTCCCTCGACGATCTGTATGATCAGCTGTACACCTACGACATGCGCAACGGCATGATGGAGCCATTCGGCTCCTTCTCTTCATCGGCCAACGTTGCTAAGTGCGACACCCGTCCGTGCGGCCGCACCCCCCCTCCGCGCGCACGCTCTCCCCCACGTGATGGAAGCTACCGTGACCGCCGTGATGATGACCGCAGCAACTGGCGCCGTGATGACCGTCGTGATGATGACCGCGGAAATTGGCGTCGTGATGAGCACCTTGACCGCCACGACAACCGACGTGATGACAGGCGGCGTGATGACCGTCGCGATGGAGGTGACCGCTACCGCCGTAATGGTGGTGGCCGTCGCCCCGACCGTGCTCCTACACCCTACGTCAACACCGACTGCCAGATATGCAAGATCCATGGCCACTCTGCAAGTGACTGCTGGTGGCGCTATGGTGATGACAGGAAGGATGATGATGACTGTGCTGAAAAAGGTGCCAATGTTGCTGCTTCCTATGGCGTCGACACCAACGGGTACTCTAAAATGGGTGCCACGGACCACATCACCGGCAACCTGAACAAACTCTCTACACATGACAAGTACACCGGGAACGATCGTGTCCGCACTGCTGAGGGCATAGGTATGAACATTAGTCATATTGGTCATTCAATCTTGCGTACCCCTCATGGTACCTTTGATCTTAAGAATATTTTGCATGTTCCTAGTGCCTCTAAAAATCTTCTATCTGTTCATCGATTTACACTTGATAATCATGTCTTTATTGAGTTTCATCCTTTCTTCTTTTTAGTCAAGGACCTAACGACCCGAAGAGTTCTGTTTAGAGGCCCCTGCTATGGTGGTCTCTATCCCTTGGTGCCCATTTTTCATGAGACAGCCAAGCATGCCTTCATCACAATAAAGCCGTCATCCTCTACATAGCATCGCCGTCTAGGCCACCCGTCTTCGTTTGTCGTTCAACAAGTTCTTAGAAGAAATAAAATTGCTTACACTCCAGAAAGTACACCTTATTTTTGTGACTCTTGCCAGTTAACCAAGAGCCACCAGTTGCCATACCCTGTATCCACCAGTGTCTCTACTGCTCCTTTGGAGCAAGTTTTTTCTGATGTATGGGGTCCTGCTCCTCTTTCTGTTGGCAAACATGCATATTATGTAAGCTTTATTGATGATTTTACCAAGTTTACATGGATATATTTGCTTAAAAAGCGTTCTGATGTTTATCAAGCATTTCTTAATTATCAGCAGTACGTTGAACGGAAGTTTGATAGGAAGATTATTACTATGCAAACTGATTGGGGAGGAGAGTATGAAAAGCTCAATAGCTTCTTTCAAAAAATTGGCATCACACATGATGTCTCATGTCCCCATGCTCATCAACAAAATGGGTCAGCTGAAAGAAAACATTGTCATATAGTTGAAGTTGGTCTTGCTTTACTTGCTGATGCATATAAAATGCATACATGAACTTTGCATTGAATTACTTGTATTTCAATCATATTTGCATCATATAAGGGTTATATCATGATTTTATGTTGATTCTGGGAATATTTCACAGTTTCTCAATTTTTCTGGAATTAACCCTGCTCTGGCAGAAAACCCTATTTTCTATATTTTTGAGTTTCAGGGCTCCAAACGACGTCCAAATGACCTGAAAAATTTAAGGGCATCATTTTTTGGAAGGAAGAAGGCGTATGAGCGAAGGAAGAGAAAAAGTGGAGGCCCGAGGGCCAAAACACATAGGCCCACGCGGCCAGATTCTCTGACCGTCTGGGGCTAGGTGTTTTGGGCCTTGAGGCTCCGTTGACGTCGATCCTTCTCCCCGAAGCTTCGTCTTGACCTAAAAATGACTATATAAAGAGTCTCCCGATGTTTTCCAGAAGGAGGTGGCCGCAAACAGAGAAACACCGAAACAGAGACCTGGAGCTGCAGATTGGAGGGTTGAAACTCCGGCGGAGCGCTGCCGGCGTGGTCTCCATCTTCTCCAACAACATCTCCACCGTCTCCATGATGAAGAGGGAGTAGTCCACCCCTGGGCTATGGGTTTGTGGAAGTAACTTATGTATCTCTCCTCTCTCTTGAGCTTCACTAATTAGCACCGTATTAGCTGCCGAACATGATTACGGTCATCTATGTAATTCCTATGTGGTGGATCTCTTTATGAGTTAATATATGTTTGAAGATTGCAATTGTTTTGTTTCAGTTATGAAAGTAGATGCATATTATGTACTCCATTCTTGTCTATTTGTTTTGATCAAGCTTGTTTATGAGAGCATGTGTGGGTGAACGTGTGCATTAGTTGGAGTAATGAGGGGGTGGCTAGTGCGGTGAAAGTGAGAGAAGTTCCGCGATCCACTTGGGTATTCCTACCTTACTTTGTTGCCTCATTAGGGATAAACTAAAATACCATGCTACCGGAGGTGTGGGTGTGACCATTGCCACTTCTCCATGACTAGATCTAGCATGTTCTTATTTTCACTTCATGTCATAAAGATTAAAGCTATGCTCTGATTTATCTTAATACTAAGGTGCTAAGATTTAATTCACATCTTGGTGGAGTATAAGAGAGATTAATAACCAAAAGATCTCTATGTTAGGACGTGATGCCCATATAATTAGTAACTTGTGATAAAATTTTATGTTGCAATCTCATATGTCAATTCCTATGTTTCATTGTCCACCACAACATTAAAGAGAGAGTGCATTTGTTAAACCATGAACCCCGGTCCATTTTTAATCATAAGAAACACCTTTCCAACAACTTTTAAGCATTTTCCATTTTCTGCCATTTAAAAATCCGAAAATACAAAAATACTTTTACTTATTGCATTCACATATCAAAACCCAAAACTATCATCCATCATTGTTTACACCATCCTTGCATATTTGTTTACCATCATTGCATATTTATTTCTTGTTTTGCATTTGTTTATTTTGATATCATTCTCACACCTTGTGCTTGACAACCACTTGGTGAGGTTGAGGGCACAAAACAAATTACTTTGTTTGTAGGTTCTCAAGGGAAGGATAAGAAGATAAATTTTTCACTACTGATTCCCCGAGAGTTCGATATTAAACCCTCGAGTCATCCCTCGTGGGGAAACCGTCTTTCCTATACTATACACTCTGCACTTGGAGTCTCAACCTAACCATTCTTTTAACGCAGGTAACTACACCATCAACGCCGTTTTCTGGCGCCTTTGCCATCAAGTGTTCGCTGGTGCTATTGCTGAGTTAAAGGCCATCACTTGCCAATGCCTCTATGCCTCTCAAATTTTGGGATGAAGCCTTCCTTACAGCAACCTTTCTTATAAATTTGCTTCCTAGCAAGGTCCTTGATTTTTCCACTCCAACAGAACAGCTTCTTAATGTCACGCCTAATTATGATGCTCTTAGAACTTTTGGTTGTGCTTGCACTAGTGGGAAAAGGCTTATAGATAGATTTCTTATCAGTGGAGCATATTAAAAAATATGCTCCACTGATAATTACCAGTGGCGCATATAAAAATATGCTCCATTGATAATTTATTTATCAATGGCGCATTATTTTCAAAATGCGCCACTGATAAATTGATGGGGCCCACCCGGAAGGCGGTGGACCAAATATCAATGACGCATATTGAAATAATGCGCCACTGATAAGGCCTTACCAGTGGGGCATATTGAAATGCGCCACTGATAAGGTCTTACCAGCGCCACTGATAAGGCCTTACCAGTGGGGCATATTGAAATGTGCCACTGATAAGGTCTTACCAGTGGGGCATGTTGAGAAATGCGCCATTGATATGTCCCTTATCAGTGGCGCATAAGAATATATGCGCCATTGATAAGCCACATATCAATGGAGCATATTGCCATATGCGCCATTGATAAAGGTGGGGGCCCACCAGAAAAAATGACCACACATTGACTATTTTTTTCCTTTACTACCGGATCGAACCGGGTGCCCCTATACATTTAAAAAATATGAACATTTTTAAGTTTTGAACATTTTTTAAATCTGAACATTTTTAAAATAGGAACATTGCAAATATGAACATTTTGGAAATTTGAAAATTTTCAAATCTGAACATTTTTCATATTTGAACATTTTTCATATTTGAACATTTTTCAAATTCGAACATTTTTCATATTTGATTTTTATAAATCTCAACATTTTAAAATCTAAAACATTGTTGAAATCTGAACTTTTTTTAAAATGGAAAAAGACAAGAAAAAACCGTTGTAGGAAAACCAGCGAAAAAACCTATATACACAGAACCTCTAGTGGGCCAGCCCACGCGAAATCCCGAGATTGCCCCCGCCCGCGCCGCCCGCCCAGGGGCACCCCGGTCCTTTCGCAGCTCATCGCGTTTTACCTCCCGAGGCCCCCGAGAGCCCAGTCCCCAACCCCCGTGCCCTAGCCCGCCCCCCTCGATCTCGCCGCCTCCCCGCCTCCTCCGGTGGCGCCGCCGCCGCCCCCCGTCAGTGCCGAGGCACCCCCCGCCCTACCCGCTGCCGCCGCCTCCGAGAGGCGTGCCACGGCCGACGCCGACGCCGAGCTGCCCCCCACGCGCGCCCGTGGCTGGAATTGCGACTGGACCGTCCGCAAGCAAGGAAACCGACGGCGGCGGTGACGGTGCCGCTGGTAAGCCACCTCCCCTGACCCTCCTCCGCCTCCTCTCTGCCCTCCTGCTAGGCATTCTCCTCCCTCGGCGCATGTATTAGCTAGTGATATGCACAAATAGCCAAGTAGATGGACTTGGTTGTATGCTCCAACACTTCTAATTTTCGGGAACTTGTCACTATATTGGTTCTAATTGTTTGTGATGATGATGTATTGATCTGATGATGATATATTGTTTTGTATTGCTGTATATTCTGCAATTATACTGTATATACCAGTATAAATACCAGTTTATACCATAAAATAACAGTTTTTTTTGGAATTCTTAGTGGCACATTTTTTTCTTCTAGTGGCGCATCAGCATCAGTGGCGCATACAGTAATATGCGCCACGCATAGCTTATCAATGGCGCATCTGTAATATGCGCCACTGATGGGCAAACTATGCGTGGCGCATATCAATATGCGCCACGCATACTTTATTACTAATGGCGTGACATTGGTGGCGCATTTTGGCGAATCCAATATGCGCCACGCATAGGCAATTTTGGTGCGCCACCAATAGCCTTTTCTCTACTAGTGTTGTTGGCCAAACCTTCATCCCTATAACAAAAGAAAACTTGCTTTTCGATCCACACAATGTGTTTTTCTTGGCTATAGTCCTCTCCATAAGGGTGTTAAATGTCTCGATGTTTCCACCGGCCGCATATATATCTCTCGTGATGTTGTGTTTGGTGAGAATGTCTTCCCTTTTGCATCTCTTCATCCTAATGCCGGTGCCCTTCTTAAACAGCAAATTCTACTTCTACCATTAGATCATTCTCCTATGGGTGCACATATTATTGATGATCATATGTCTACTGTTGTTCCTATTACTAATGTGGTTCAAGTTGCAGCAGCTGCAGAAGAAAATTTGGTTCAAAACAATGCAGAAAACAGGTCCATATCGCATGCTGAAGATTCACCAGAAAACGACGAAACAGACGCTGAAACCGAGGAGGAACATTCCCCTGCCGCGTCAGGCGCTGATTCTGAGGAGGATCTCGGTCGCGCCTCCCCGCGCGCTGCGTCGCCGCGAACTCCTGCGTCGCGCCCCACGCCCTCTCCTGGCTCGCTGCGTGTCAGCTCCCCACTGGCAGCACCTGCGTCGACTGCTCCCACGTGGGGCCCTCCTTCCACGACGCCCGGCATGGCCACCCCGCTGTCGCCATGCAGTGACATGCCAACACCATCAACACCTCCTGCCTCACCTGGCGCATAGGATTCGCCTGCCCGATCTTCTGTGGCTAGCACTGGTGAGGCCGATTCTGCTGCAGTGACCGATGATGAAAATGATGCCCTCCTCCACCTATTCCGAACGTACAGCCTGATGCTTCTCCCAAGGGTGTCCGTACCAGGCTTCAGAAAGGTATAAGAAATCCAAAACAATATACTGATGGTACAATACGACAAGGTATGCTCTCTTCTACAGGGGGACGAACAAAATTTGCCGAGGCTCTTGGTGATTCTTCTTGGCGTCAAGCAATGGAGGAGGAGTACAAGGCATTGCTTGAGAACAAGACTTGGCATCTTGTTCCTCCGAGCAGCAACAAAAATATAATTGATTGCAAATGGGTATACCGTATAAAGAGGAAAGCAGATGGTTCCATTGATAGATATAAAGCAAGATTGGTTGCGAAGGGTTTCAAACAAAGGTATGGAATTGATTATAAAGATACCTTCAGTCCTGTGGTGAAAATTGCCACTATTAGAATTGTTTTGGCTCTGTCTGTCTCTCGAGGATGGAGTCTTCGGCAGCTAGATGTCAAGAATGCGTTTCTTCATGGTGTTCTGGAAGAGGAAGTTTATATGAAACAGCCACCGGGTTTTGAGGATCCCCATTTTCCGCGCTATATCTGCAGA
>QRDG01000249.1:942397-1046044 GCA_012064385.1 Puccinellia tenuiflora | reverse complement strand
TGTACCCATTGAAGTAGTTTGACGTAGGAGTATGTCCAGTTTTTTTGCTACTCTACTCCTTAATAGTACACAAGTCGGCGCTTTCTTAACCTCTACCTTATGGCCGTGCATCCGAACCATGAGATCAATTTAAGCAATCAATTCCTTAGCAGATGGGAGGCATCTGATTCTAATTGATAGTGGATTCTGTTAGAAGAGTCACCCCGATGTGTCATGTGATGTACACTGATTTCGAGAGAAAGAGGGAGTTGAAAAGCTACCAACCACGAAGAGCATCAAGGACAAAAGGTTTGTTTGATTACTCGCATTGATTTGGGAACCTAGCCCAGCAGAGCCTGGTGGCGTTGATACAAAGTTCCGATCCATGTATTGCAGGTTCGTTGGTTGCCCGCATCGCCTCTCCTCGCATGGGGCAGAAACAAGCACGATTCGATTGCATCTCTTTACTCCCTACATGATGAATTTACCTCACACCAGCATAGTTGAAACAACTTTGAGTAAGAGACTCCAGATAAAAACATTTGACATGAGAGTTGTGTGGAACAACGAGAAGAACGCGATGGTCAAAGGAAATCTCAAATGATCGATGCGATGAATTTGATGAAATTCGTCTAAAATAAGTCGAAACCTAAACACGAAATTGAGAGCTACAGTTATCAAATTCGGAATAAGCCTAGAATCACATCGTCATCCGCTTCTTTTTGTTGGAGATATACCCTAGAGGCAATTAATAAAGGAGTTTTATTGTCATATCTTAAAGTTTTCATAATAAGTTTTATATCATGCTATAACTGTATTAAGCGGAAACATTAATACACGTGTGGTATATAAACAACCAGGTCCCTAGTAGACTCTATTTGACTAGTTCATTGGTCAACAGATGATCAATGTTTCCTGACTAGTTCATTTCGCCTCTCCTCGCATGGGCTCTGTTACCTCACACCATCACTGTTGAAACAACTTCGACTAAGAGACTAAAGATAAAAAAACTTATAACATGAGAGTTGTGTGGAACAACGAGAAGGACTTAGTGGTCAAAGGAAATTTCAAACGGCTGACCGTGTGCGATAAATTCATCTAACATAAGTCTAAACCTAAACACGAAATTAAGACTTACAATTAACAAATTCAAAATTGTTTGCCAAAATGAAATCACATCGTCTATCCGTATCTTTTCCATGTAGGCTTCATCATGAAACAGTGGATTGACAAAGTATATATGATAAAGAGGGTAGGTGAAAGATAGAGAAACACATTCGGCATGTACTATGGGAGACGCTTACATAGACGCTTAATTCGGTCAGTTACCGGTGCATTGAAGTGTCCGACGCCTGGACTCAAAATTTATACGCGCTAATTAAGCGCCCGACACCTAGTTTTGCACCGATGCCAAACTAACCACCGGGAATTGCACAAAACGGCCAGAATTTAATCCCTAGCGTATGTGTTAAGCACCTACGTTGTAGGTGTCCTAAGCACATAGAGTATCGAGACGTTCATGCCAAAAAAATTATCAGATTTTTTTTACATTTATAAATGTTTTTTCTGCCATGTCAGGGCCAGGCTGAAAATCCATGCTGCTGGCCAGGCCTGCGAAGCACAGCCCAGATGGCCAGCAGCCCAGCACTAGCCCAAAACACTGCGTAACGCAGCCGTTGCCCACTTCAGAGGGGAAACGACTCGGTATCGTCCGAGTGATTGGTAGCACGGTTTCGCTAAAGAAGTTTCGTTCGTGGGCTCGGCCCATTTCCGCGTTCGCGACGCTTGTTCGTCGAGTCGCTGGATGGCCTGCATGAGCGACCATCGTTTCGCTCCTTTCTAAGGTCAGCACTTCTATATTTTTATTTCTTTTATTAGTTTTCCGTTTCTTTCCTTCAGTTTGTTGTAGGTAGGCTTCTCTTATTCTTTTTATTTTTCTCTTTCTCTCGTTTATTTATTGCCAACGCTTTTAATATATGCCAAGTATAGTTTCCTTAGACATGAGATTATGTCACTCCCGAGGAATACTTTGAAAGGACACGGATGTCGTCTAGAGGGGGGGGGGGGGGGTGAATAGGCCGATTTAAAATTATTACGGTTTAAGGCTTGAAAAAATGCGGAATAAAACTAACGTTTAATTTATCACGACAAAACCTAACTAGCTAGGTTCACCTATGTTGCAACAACAACTTATGCTAAGCAATATAATCGACTAGGTGATAGCAAGATATATATAACTTCAAGCTAGATGGCTATCAAAAGTTAGTAGCATAAGTAAGAAGCTCGGGTATAGAAATACCGAGGCACTTGAGACGATGATTTATCCCGAGTTCACTTCCCAATGGAAGCTAGTCTCCGTTGGGAGCGGCGCGGTGTTCACCAATGTGAAACACCGAGTAGCCTTGATATGGCACAACCGTATCTCCGTTGTGTCTTACCACCAATGTGGCGAGGCACTTGTCACTATGTTGCCGTTGAGGTTGACAAACTAGAATCTTTACAAGGATGAAGCTCACTCCACAAGTTTGGAGGGTCTTCACCAAATGCACCGAGCCGCCAAGACTTGATGCTTCAAGGCCGGGGCACACACCACAACTTAATTGGTGGCTCCCGGTAATGTCTTCGTAGCTACCAGAGCTTCGAGACGAACAAGGTTGAGCCGCACTCCACAATTGGAGGCTCTCAACAAATCCCGTGAGCCACCAAAACTCCGAGAAATCAACAACCATCTAGGGTACCAACGTGCCCTAGAGAAACAAAGCTCTAGGGTACCCAAGCACCCAAGAGTAACAAGCTTCTCAACTTCACTTTCCACGAATCACCGTGGAGAACTCAAATCGATGCAACCAATGCAATGGCAAGAACACACTAAGTGCTCAAGTCCTTCTCTCCGAAATCCAACCAAAGCAACTAATGCTATGGAGGGATTTAAGAGGAAGAACAAGGAGAAAACACAAAGCAACTCCAAGACCTAAATCAAAGATGTTCCCCTCACTTAGAGGAGATATGGTTTGGTGGAATAATAGATCTAGGCCTTCTCCTTCAATCCTCCAAAGATCAACGAGTTTGAGTGGAGGGATTGGGAGATCTATAGGATTTGAGCTCTTGCAACAATGGAGAGAGAGAGGGGAAAATGTGCTCAAGAGGTCAACAAAAGTTGGGGTTCACTTGGGGAAGAAAACCCCTTAAAAGGGAGCCAAAAATATGGCCGTCAGGCCAATTTTCGGGCAGCCGGAGGAGGGAGGCCGGCCTGGCCGGCCATAGCCCGGCCATGATGGCCGGCCATGCAATCAGAGAGGCCCCGGCCATGCTGGCCTAGCCAAACCAGTGAAACTAAAATTGCAATATCTTTTGCATCCGGACTCCGTTTTCGACGATCTTGGGCTCGTTGGAATCACCATAACGAGCACTACAAGATTATGCATATAAACATCATAGTCCAACAAGATATTATAATAACATATGAGGAAAGGTTAAACCTCTCTCTTGCAAACCAGAACCGTCATATCTTTTGCAAATGAAGTCCGAAAGAGGTGAAACCAATTTTGTTGGAAAGAGGATGATAGTAGCTATCCTTGGAAATATCTGAAAACAATTAAGAGATAAATTCTCAACACATATATGTGTGGATAATTTGTCAAGGACAAACCAACAATATTTCTAATATCGAAAACGCAATGGAAGACGCATATGAAAACCGTTTTCGATGAGCTTGGCCTTGTCATGACAAGCACGACAAGCACCAAGACCACACCATGAGAAGAGATAAATAAGAACCAATAAAGATGATGCCAATGATGCAAAGGTTTGAGCTCTCTACGACCGATACGCTAAAGCTCACTTGAGAGCCCCTCTTGATAGTACGATTACCTATCCTAAAACCCGGTCTCCCAACTACACCGCGAGACCGGTAAAATAGAAAACCCTATCAAGATAATACCTTTGCCTTGCGCATTCCACTTGAGCTAGATGATGACGATCTTGATTTCCTCTCAAGTCGATCACCTTTCTTGATTACGCTCCGCTCGGTGAAGCCTCGTATATTGCTCCCCCATACACCAATATGGGAGAGACACTCTTTCGCATATCTTCACTTGCCCTTACCTTGTATGTTGATCAACTTGCACTTAGCCCTGATCAACATATAATCTTCTTCTTTTAGCTTCGACTCCAACATATGGAGTTCAGGCATTCATACGGACCAACACCTTATCTTGTATGTTGATCAACTTGCACTTAGCCTTGATCAACATATAATCTTTTTCTTTTAGCCTCGACTCCAACATATGGAGTTCAAGCATTCCATACGGACCACACTACAAATATAACTCAAAGCACACATTAGTCCATAGAGATTGTCATTAATTTCCAAAACAACAAATGGGGCAACCATGCTCTTTCAACTTTGTGGACATCAAACTTCGCTTCGTAACTGGGTGATTATAAAGGTGGATTTCAGGTATCTTCGTTGGTACTTGTTGGGTGACATGAATCAAGAGTGGGATTTGTCCCTCCATGTGACAGAGTATATATCTCTGGGCCCTCTCGGTAATATAGCATTCGGAAGTTTGCAAACATGTGATTAAGTGGTAATCACGAAGATCATATATTGTGAACGAGTAAAGAGAACTTGTCAGGGTAAACGAGATTAAACTAGATATGGTGATACGACGATCAATCTCGGGCAAGTAAAATATCATGAGACAAAGGGAATCGTATACGGGATTAATTGAATCTCCGGCATCGTGGTTCAACCGATAAAGAATTTCGTTGAATATGTAGGAGTCAATATGGACATCCCGGTCCCGCTATTGATTATTGACCGGATCATGTCTACACGTCTCAAAACCCGTAGGGTCACACACTTAATGCTCCAATATAGATAGGGTTTGCGATGATATAATTGATGAATGCATATTGATTCGGTGTCCTCGGATGAGATCCTAGACATCACGAGGAGTTTTGGAAGAGTCCGGAGAATAAAATTCATATAAGGAAAGTGGTTTTCGGAGGCATCGGAAAGGTTCGGGAATATTCCGGCAGGGGTACCGGAAAGTTTCTAGAAGGTGAAGGTTCCATAGTGGGGCCCACCTAACATGTGGGGTCCACATGGACCAAGGGGGTGGTGCAGCAGCCCACATAGGGTTGGACGCACCAGCCCCAAGGCCCACACGACCAAGTATGGAAAAGGGGGGCCGAACCCTAATTAGGGTCGGCCTTTAGGACCAAGCCTCCCCTTGTCCGCCACCCTCTAGAAGGAAGGCGCCTTGGGGGGCAAGGCACCCCAAGCCGCCGGCTCTAGGAGGGATTGGGACGCACACCCCTTGCCCCTCCATCTATATAAAGGGGGGTGCGACACAAAACGGGAACACCACAACCCTAGCCGCACCACCCTCTGCGCCTCCTCTCTCTCCCTCTTGCGTGGCTTGGCGAAGCACTGCTTCGCGGGAATACTCCACCATCATCACCACCACGCCGTCGTGCTGCTGAGATCTCTCAAACCACTCCCTCCTTGCTTGCGGGATCAAGAAGAGGAAGTCTACATCGAGTTGTACGTGTGGATACCATGGAGGTGCTGCTTGTGCGGCGCTTTGTCGGTCTGGATCTCAAGGATAATACATCTCCCTCGCGACTAGACAAGTCTAGTTGCGGGGATCGACTAGCCAACCCCTGCATCGATAAAACGCGTTTGCTCGTTCTTCAAGGGTAAGCGATTGGATCTCATCTCGCTACTTGCATCTAATATATCTAGATCGGTTGGGTTTCTTCCACTTGTTTCGTAGGAATTTTTTTGTTTTCTATTGCAACGAACCCTTCAGGTATAAGTCTTACCAAAGGTACGTTTGATAGTCGGGATAAATTATCTGTTGTGTTTTTGCTTTACTTTTATCCAGCGTCTCAAAGGATTGTGTGATCTCGTAATCGATTCTAGCTGACTTTTTACCTTTGGTTGCTACCGTTACTTGAAAGTTAATTTGCACGATACGAGCGTGTTTATGTTTGAGCTGGTGGGTCCTGGCTTGGATCTCTATACAAAAAACGTGTCCTAGATTGCCTCTTCAAATAAAGTGACTAGATCGAACCTTGAACACGAGACCATCCATGAGTCGATTCAACTATACGTGCTATGCCACTGCGCTACGCAATTCAGTTAGTTCACACACGGCTAGCTTGCTAGTACATTTGTTATCCAACAGAAGAATAAATTAGCAAGCCAAATTTGTTTAAAATGTCCGACGTCACAAATCAGTTCTACTAATTAGTAAATGTACCTTGAACATACGAGAGAACGACTTCATTCACATACACTGGACATGATCTTGTTAAAAGGGCAGCCGGCCTCACACACGTATTTTAGTTCTGAAACTAAATCATGCATGCACTCGTGCTTGTATTGTGTTGACGCCGTAAGGGTCGGGATTCTCGGGGAACTACTTTTATTGTCCTCATCATGAATTACCACCATTGTTAGTTTTGCATATATTTTATGGAGGACTAAGTAGTGAAAATAGAGAAGTTTTAGAGGTTGTCTCACGTGGAGTTTTTATGAAATATACTATTGAGAAAGGATAGGAATTATTAAATGATATGCGCATGGACAAAGAAACTGGTCACCAGACTTAGGTGACAAAGGAGGAACTAAGGTAGAATATGACTACATTCAAGACTTTATTGATTGAGGTAAACTAGAAAAACTGAGTAAAGCCTTGCGTGCAAACTCCTGATATTATAGTATAAATCATAATAGGACCGTGCTACATAGGCCACGTGCCCCAGATTAGTCTTCCGTGGGCACGGTTCAAAATATGGCAAACTTAGTTTTACATGGACGCAGACATGTAGATTCTGTTTAGATTTTTATTTTTAAAATGTTTATCTTTTAAACCGTAAGTCCAAAATACAGATCCATTTTCACGGTTAGCTTTGTCGCGTCGAGATCTTCAAAAGTAGATCCCATTTTGATATGTTTTAACAACCTTTTTTTCGGTCATAGTTGCTAGATTATAGTCACTTGGTCACCAGGTATAGTCATGTTGGTCACCAAGTTAAAATCAAATGGTTACCATTTTTTTGAACTTTGTTACTCACAAATGTAGGGCCTTTTCTGATATTAACGTGATCTTTTACGTGTTTAGAGTCGATCAAATACTTATTTTCTGGACATGTTCATCATTGCTATGAGATAAAACATGTAAAATTATCTTAGTGACAGTGTGTTATTTGGATGGCAACTTGTCACCCAGTAAGCTGACAACTATAGTACAATAATCTGGCAAACTGGCGATGAAAAAAAAGTTCGTCAAAACATATTAAGATGGGATCTTGTTTTAAAGTACTCATCGAGGACGAACCAAACGGTGAATTGGATTGTCAATTCGATCAACGGTTAAAGAGATAAGTAATTTTGAAATTCGTATTTGTAAAAGATTCCCTGCATGCGTGAGGGTCGTTGGTTTCTCCGTCCTTATAGGGCCGGATGCTGTACTAGTAGCGCCGTATGAGACTTTTTTCTGGGGCACGTCCCTCAAGTAGATTAATCGATCATAATAAGGTATACCTAGTATCTGCAGCTTCCGAAAAAGAACTGGATTAAATATGTCATGGAAACCATTGAGCAGGTTTCTTGACATACACATCAATATTTATTCTGGATACTGGTTGTATGTATCCCATGTGGGAATCGATATTCTCAGTGTTTCTAATGGGTTCCATCACGTTTTCTCTGTTAGATTTGCGAAAACAAAAATCAATTTGATGGGTAGTGTCTCTGGTCCAACACATATGGTATTTCTGAGGCTATAGGCCTGCTAAGAGGGTTGAAACTCATCGAACAAATCGGCTGCTCACAAGTGGTTATCGAATCTGACTGTCTTAAATTGATCCAAACTTGTACTGGGTGATCCAGGTTTGGAGTCCATACTCAGCAATTTTGGCAAAAATGTTTATGAAAGCAAATTTGACAGTGGGTATTTCTTTCCAACACTCTTTCAGGGATGCAATGGGGTGGCTTACCGGTTAGCAAACAAGTCTTATGAAACCAAGGATAGTTTTATTTGGGGACGAAGATCCTCCGGGATTTATTGTACCATTTGTAATCAACAATGTAACTCTGTATTTCAGAAAAAAATAATGTAACTCTGTTATCTAAAAAATAACGATTAATCTACCCAAGAGACGTGCCCTAGTAAGAAATCTCGTACGTCGCTATTAGTAAAGCATCGACCCCTATAAACTACAAGGACGGAGAACCAACTACCTCGTGCATGCAACAAATCTTTTTCAAATGCGAAATTTCTAAATTAATTATCTCTTTAATCGTTAATAAAATTGACGATCCGTTTTCACCGTTGGGTTCGTGTCGACGAGTATTTTAAAATAAGATCCCATCTGAATATGTTTTGATGATTTTTTCCGTCGTCAGTTGTCAGGTTATTATACTGTAGTTGCCATCTTACTAGGTAACAAGTTGCCATCCAAATAATACACAGTCACCATATAATTTTTATATGTTTTATCTCGTAGCAAGGATCAACATGTTCAGATAAAAAGTATTCGATCCACTCTAAAGACGTAAAAGATCATATTAATATCAGGAAAGGCTTATATTGGTGAGTAGCGAAGTTCAAAAAAACATGGCAACTATTTAATTTTAACTTAGTGGTCAACAGGACTATACCTGGTGACCAAGTGACTATAATCCGGCAACTAAGTCCGAAAAAAAGTTATCAAAACATATCAATATGGGATCTAGTTTCAAATATCTCGACGCGACAAAGCTAAGCGTGAACACGAATCTGTGTTTTGATTTACTGCTTAAAGGATAAAACATTTCAAAAATCGAAACCTAAAGAGAATCTACGTGGCTGCATACATGCAAAGCTAAGTTACCGTATTTCGAACCATACCGACGAAAAATAATCTGGGGGCACATGCCCTAAATAGCACGGTCCAACAAATAAATGCCACCATGCATTCCTTCAATAAAAAAAAGTAAGAAGACAAACGTGCACACGATGTGTACTTCGTTGAAATGGGCCCACGGGGCTGTTTGTCACACATTAGCTGTCGGACGACCCATGGGCATATTCATCCATTAAAGGCCCAGCTTGCGAAACGATATGATGGTCTCGTCACCCGAACTCCCCAACACAAGGCAGTGTCCTCAACTCCTCATCAAACCCCCCTCCCCACTAACCCTAAGGAACCCCAGGGACTCTCTTATCCTCTCCCGTGCTATAGTCGAGAGAGGCGATTTTGAGAGTCGTCGGTCGTCCCCCCCCCCCATTTCTCTGGCGCCGCCGTCGGTTCTCCTCCTCTCCGCCGTCCGCTGTGGTGGTGGATGAGGGGGGGAACCTCGGATCTGGCGACCGGTGTGTAAATAGGGTGTGGTGTTGGGTAGTCGGCGGCGGCGTTTGCGTGGGGGCGGCGTCGGCGTGGTCGACCGTTTTGTCTCCCCGGATCTGGCCCCTGCTTGTCGATGCGTTGGGCATCGACGATGGATCCGTGGAGTTCTCTCGCGGGGATGGCGTGGCGGCGGCGGTGGTCTTCGTCTGGTGGAGATTCCGTCCTCGGGCTTGCCGTCGACGTGCCGCCGTCTTCTCCTACGACGACACGGAGCTGCTGAGGTATGTTTGTTGGAGCTTCAAGGGTGGTGCGGGTGGGCTGCTGCTGAAGAAGTGATGCGGACGGTGCTGGTGGGATCTGGTCTTCCCCGATCAGATCAGGAGCTGTGTGAGCTCGGCGCGCGTCGTCGGCCGACGTCCTTTAGCGTTCAAGATCCAGTCCTTCGGGGCTGGTGGCTACTGTGGTCCATTTTCGCCTCTTGGCTAGGGGTGCTCCCAGTTCCTAGGGTCGTCCGCTGAGTCTGGCGTTGTCCATCTTCGACGGCGAGAGGTTGACGAAGGCTTTCGGGTTGTTTTCCACCTGATGTATGTGTGTGTGTTCAAGCTTTGTCTCCTTACTACTATATGAATACAAGTTCTTTTGTCTAACTGGGAGTAACAACAAGTATGCCGTGTAACGCACAATCAGTCCACAAGTAAGCTAGATCTGTTAAAGTGATTAATGCAGATCTCCAAAGTTCGAAACTACATCTTTTGAAGATCTTCAACGTTCTCTTGGACACACTAATTCACTTGACTCGATCTGAAGAATAAACATATGATACCTCTGAGAGGGATCAATATTATACGGCTGGATTGCAGTGTGAACAGAATTTAAAAACCAAGAATATTTTCGCAGGAAAAGAAGCCAGAGAGAGCTGGTTGGATTGTTACCTTTTTGAAAACGATTCCAGCGCCTCCATGGGGGATTGACTCAAGAAAGGCAGGATAGGAAACACGTCGAGGCAGCCGGAGATGAGGAAGGGCACGCATCGTTCTGGTAACATAGAACAGAGCGACGGAGCGAGAAGGTTGGAGGAGACTAAACTCCTCGCTTCAACAACCATCGCGCCGCCTCCGTTCCAATCGCCAACGCCGCCGCAGGACAATAGATCCGTCGATGCCTTTTCGGATGGCCTTCCTCTGGGTGGTAGGAGCAGCGGCCAATCGGTTCCTCTCTGTGCTTCTCAGTTCAAGTCAGCAGGTAATATATGGGCCATAGTGATTACGTGGCCCAATTAACCATGGGAGTCAAATTTGATGTGGAGAGTAGCGTCCCCTAGGGACAGCATCGACGGCCAAAAACGTCCAGATAGCACAATCGGACGGTTCGAAACGTTGATGGCCTGACAAAGCTCCTCTTTTTGATGCAGTTATAATATGCCTAATACAAGTTCTTACCTTTCAAAAAAAAAAAAAACTCCTCATCAAACCCTAGCCGCCGAATCGCGATCCCCACCCACCCCCTCCGTCCCTTCCGAATCACCCCACCTCGTTCAGATGCCGAGGAAGACTCGCAGCAGCCTCATCAGCGGCCGCCGACGCCGCCGCCGCAAGTGCTCCCCCTATTACCCGGGCCGTGATGATTCCGACAGCAGAAGCAGTTCCAGTGGTAGCAGTTGGGGGGATGATGATCATGATGCGATGCCATCGTTACGGAGGTACCATTCACTCCTCGCCGATCGTATTAACCACACTACTAGGAACTAGCTATAGGTGGGATGCTATTTTGTGGCGCACCAATATTTCATGCGCCACTAAATTTTTTTTGTGGCGCACCAGTTGCCATGCGCCACTAAAAGAAGAAATTCTGTGGCGCATCTGGAGTACATGCGCCACTAAAAGAAGACATTCTGTGGCGCACCTTCCTCCATGCGCCACAGAAATTCTGTGGGCCCCACAACCAACGGCTGGCTTGCATCCTACGCCGCCTTTTCTGTGGCGCATGGAGCAAGGTGCGCCACAGAAATGTACATTTCTGTGGCGCATCTGGCCACATGCGCCACAGAAATATGGTGGGCCCGGCAACAATGATTAGGGGCTGCACAATTCTGTGGCGCATGGGTCCACATGCGCCACAGAAAGTGACATTTCTGTGGCGCATGTGGTTCCATGCGCCACAGAATTGTGCAACTTTTTTTCACCCCACGCACCCCCCCCCCCCCCCCGTGGATCGCCTTTTTAGTTTTGCACGAAGTGAAAGAAAATGATAAAAATTCAAAAAATAAAATCCTTTTAGATGTATGGAAGGTTTAGGGTCTAGTTTGTAGGAAAAATTTGAAATACACATTTTGACCTTTTTTCCAATAGTAGGTGAAGAAATATTAAATTGGCCATAACTTTTGCATACGACGTCGAAAAAATGCGTATAATACCTTAAAAAAACTAGAGAAAATTTCGACTCCAACATATGGAGTTCAGGCATTTAGCCTTGATCAACATATAATCTTCTTCTTTTAGCTTCGACTCCAACATATGGAGTTCAGGCATTCCATACGGACCAACACCTTATCTTGTATGTTGATCAACTTGCACTTAGCCTTGATCAACATATAATCTTTTTCTTTTAGCCTCGACTCCAACATATGGAGTTCAAGCATTCCATACGGACCAACACTACAAATATAACTCAAAGCACACATTAGTCCATAGAGATTGTCATTAATTTCCAAAACAACAAATGGGGGCAACCATGCTCTTTCAACTTTGTGGACATCAAACTTCGCTTCGTAACTGGGTGATTATAAAGGTGGCTTTCAGGTATCTTCGTTGGTACTTGTTGGGTGACATGAATCAAGAGTGGGATTTGTCCCTCCATGTGACAGAGTATATATCTCTGGGCCCTCTCGGTAATATAGCATTCGGAAGTTTGCAAACATGTGATTAAGTGGTAATCACGAAGATCATATATTGTGAACGAGTAAAGAGAACTTGTCAGGGTAAACGAGATTAAACTAGATATGGTGATATCGACGATCAAATCTCGGGCAAGTAAAATATCATGAGACAAAGGGAATCGTATACGGGATTAATTGAATCTCCGGCATCGTGGTTCAACCGATAAAGAATTTCGTTGAATATGTAGGAGTCAATATGGACATCCCGGTCCCGCTATTGATTATTGACCGGATCATGTCTACATGTTCTCAAACCCGTAGGGTCACACACTTAATGCTCCAATATAGATAGGGTTTGCGATGAAATAATTGATGAATGCATATTGATTCGGTGTCTCGGATGAGATCCTAGACATCACGAGGAGTTTTGGAAGAGTCCGGAGAATAAAATTCATATAAGGAAAGTGGTTTTCGGAGGCATCGAAAAGGTTCGGGAATATTCCGGCAAGGTACCGGAAGTTTCTAGAAGGTGAAGGTTCCATAGTGGGGCCCACCTAACATGTGGGGTCCACATGGACCAAGGGGGTGGTGCAGCAGCCCACATAGGGCTGGCCGCACCAGCCCCAAGGCCCACACGACCAAGTATGGAAAAGGGGGGCCGAACCCTAATTAGGGTCGGCTTAGGACCAAGCCTCCCCTTGTCCGACCCTCTAGAAGGAAGGCGCCTTGGGGGGCAAGGCACCCCAAGCCGCCGGCCCTAGGAGGGATTGGGATGCACACCCCTTGCCCCTCCATCTATATAAAGGGGGGTGCGACACAAAACGGGAACACCACAACCCTAGCCGCACCACCCTCTGCGCCTCCTCTCTCTCCCTCTTGCGTGGCTTGGCGAAGCACTGCTCGCGGGAATACTCCACCATCATCACCACCACGCCGTCGTGCTGCTGAGATCTCTCAAACCACTCCCTCCTTGCTTGCGGGATCAAGAAGAGGAAGTCTACATCGAGTTGTACATGTGGATACCGTGGAGGTGCTGCTTGTGCGGCGCTTTGTCGGTCTGGATCTCAAGGATAATACATCTCCTCGCGACTAGACAAGTCTAGTTGCGGGGATCGACTAGCCAACCCCTGCATCGACAAAACGCGTTTGCTCGTTCTTCAAGGGTAAGAGATTGGATCTCATCTCGCTACTTGCATCTAATATATCTAGATCGGTTGGGTTTCTTCCACTTGTTTCGTAGGAATTTTTTTGTTTTCTATGCAACGAACCCTTCAGGTATAAGTCTTACCAAAGGTACGTTTGATAGTTGGGATAAATTATCTGTTGTGTTTTTGCTTTACTTTTATCCAGCGTCTCAAAGGATTGTGTGATCTCGTAATCGATTCTAGCTGACTTTTTACCTTTGGTTGCTACCATTACTTGAAAGTTAATTTGCACGATACGAGCGTGTTATGTTTGAGCTGGTGGGTCCTGGCTTGGATCTCTATACAAAAAACATGTCCTAGATTGCCTCTTCAAATAAAGTGACTAGATCGAACCTTGAACACGAGACCATCCATGAGTCGATTCAACTATACGTGCTATGCCACTGCGCTACGCAATTCAGTTAGTTCACACACGGCTAGCTTGCTAGTACATTTGTTATCCAACAGAAGAATAAATTAGCAAGCCAAATTTGTTTAAAATGTCCGACGTCACAAATCAGTTCTACTAATTAGTAAATGTACCTTGAACATACGAGAGAACGACTTCATTCACATACACTGGACATGATCTTGTTAAAAGGGCAGCCGGCCTCACACACGTATTTTAGTTCTGAAACTGAATCATGCATGCACTCGTGCTTGTATTGTGTTGTCGCCGTAAGGGTTCGGGATTCTCGGGGAACTACTTTTATTGTCCTCATCATGAATTACCACCATTGTTAGTTTTGCATATATTTTATGGAGGACTAAGTAGTGAAAATAGAGAAGTTTTAGAGGTTGTCTCACGTGGAGTTTTTATGAAATATACTATTGAGAAAGGATAGGAATTATTAAATGATATGCGCATGGACAAAGAAACTTGGTCACCAGACTTAGGTGACAAAGGAGGAACTAAGGTAGAATATGACTACATTCAAGACTTTATTGATTGAGGTAAACTAGAAAAACTCAGTAAAGCCTTGCGTGCAAACTCCTGATATTATAGTATAAATCATAATTGGACCGTGCTACATAGGTCACGTGCCCCAGATTAGTCTTCCGTGGGCACGGTTCAAAATATGGCAACTTAGTTTTACATGGATGCAGACATGTAGATTCTGTTTAGATTTTTATTTTTAAAATGTTTATCTTTTAAACCGTAAGTCAAAATACAGATCCATTTTCACGGTTAGCTTTGTCGCGTCGAGATCTTCAAAAGTAGATCCCATTTTGATATGTTTTAACAACCTTTTTTTCGGTCATAGTTGCCAGATTATAGTCACTTGGTCACCAGGTATAGTCATGTTGGTCACCAAGTTAAAATCAAATGGTTACCATTTTTTTGAACTTTGTTACTCACAAATGTAGGCCTTTTTCTGATATTAACGTGATCTTTTACGTGTTTAGAGTCGATCAAATACTTATTTTCTGGACATGTTCATCATTGCTATGAGATAAAACATGTAAAATTATCTTAGTGACAGTGTGTTATTTGGATGGCAACTTGTCATCCAGTAAGCTGACAACTATAGTACAATAATCTGGCAACTGGCGATGAAAAAAAAGTTCGTCAAAACATATTAAGATGGGATCTTGTTTTAAAGTACTCATCGAGACGAACCAAACGGTGAAATCGGATTGTCAATTCGATCAACGGTTAAAGAGATAAGTAATTTTGAAATTTCGTATTTGTAAAAGATTCCCTGCATGCGTGAGGTCGTTGGTTTCTCCACCCTTATAGGGCCGGATGCTGTACTAGTAGCGCCGTATGAGACTTTTTTCTGGGGCACGTCCCTCAAATAGATTAATAGATCATAATAAGGTATACCTAGTATCTGCAGCTTCCGAAAAAGAACTGGATTAAATATGTCATGGAAACCATTGAGCAGGTTTTCCTTGACATACCCATCAATATTTATTCTGGATACTGGTTGTATGTATCCCATGTGGGAATCGATATTCTCAGTGTTTCTAATGGGTTTCCATCACGTTTTCTCTGTTAGATTTGCGAAAACAAAAATCAATTTGATGGGTAGTGTCTTGGTCCAACACATATGGTATTTCTGAGGCTATAGGCCTGCTAAGAGGGTTGAAACTCATCGAACAAATCGGCTGCTCGCAAGTGGTTATCGAATCTGACTGTCTTAAATTGATCCAAACTTGTACTGGGTGATCCAGGTTTGGAGTCCATACTCAGCAATTTTGGCAAAATGTTTATGAAAGCAAATTTGACAGTGGGTATTTCTTTCCAACACTCTTTCAGGGATGCAAATGGGGTGGCTTACCGGTTAGCAAACAAGTCTTATGAAACCAAGGATAGTTTTATTTGGGACGAAGATCCTCCGGGATTTATTGTACCATTTGTAATCAACAATGTAACTCTGTATTTCAGAAAAAATAATGTAACTCTGTTATCTAAAAAATAACGATTAATCTACCCAAGAGACGTGCCCTAGTAAGAAATCTCGTACGTCGCTATTAGTAAAGCATCGACCCCTATAACTACAAGGACGGAGAAACCAACTACCTCGTGCATGCAACAAATCTTTTTCAAATGCGAAATTTCTAAATTAATTATCTCTTTAATCGTTAATAAAATTGACGATCCGTTTTCACCGTTGGGTTTGTGTCGACGAGTAATTTAAAATAAGATCCCATATGAATATGTTTTGATGATTTTTTCCGTCATCAGTTGTCAGGTTATTATACTGTAGTTGCCATATTACTAGGTAATAAGTTGCCATCCAAATAATACACAGTCACCATATAATTTTTATATGTTTTATCTCGTAGCAAGGATCAACATGTTCAGATAAAAAGTATTCGATCCACTCTAAAGACGTAAAAGATCATATTAATATCAGGAAAGGCTTATATTGGTGAGTAGCGAAGTTCAAAAAAACATGGCAACTATTTAATTTTAACTTAGTGATCAACATGACTATACCTGGTGACCAAGTGACTATAATCCGGCAACTAAGTCCGAAAAAAAGTTATCAAAACATATCAATATGGGATCTAGTTTCAAATATCCCGACGCGACAAAGCTAAGCGTGGAAACGAATCTGTGTTTTGATTTACTGCTTAAAGGATAAAACATTTTAAAAATCGAAACCTAAAGAGAATCTACGTGGCTGCATACATGCAAAGCTAAGTTACCGTATTTCGAACCATACCCACGAAAAAATAATCTGGGGGCACATGCCCTAAATAGCACGGTCCAACAAATAAATGCCACCATGCATTCCTTCAATAAAAAGTAAGAAGACAAACGTGCACACGATGTGTACTTCGTTGAAATGGGCCCATGGGGCCGTTTGTCACACATTAGCTGTCGGACGACCCATGGGCATATTCATCCATTAAAGGCCCAGCTTGCGAAACGATATGATGGTCTCGTCACCCGAACTCCCCAACACAAGGCAGTGTCCTCAACTCCTCATCAAACCCCCCTCCCCACTAACCCTAAGGAACCCCAGGGACTCTCTTATCCTCTCCCGTGCTATAGTCGAGAGAGGCGATTTTGAGAGTCGTCGGTCGTCCCCCCCCCCCCCCCCCATTTCTCTGGCGCCGCCGTCGGTTCTCCTCCTCTCCGCCGTCCGCTGTGGTGGTGGATGAGGGGGGGAACCTCGGATCTGGCGACCGGTGTGTAAATAGGGTGTGGTGTTGGGTAGTCGGCGGCGGCGTTTGCGTGGGGGCGGCGTCGGCGTGGTCGACCGTTTTGTCTCCCCGGATCTGGCCCCTGCTTGTCGATGCGTTGGGCATCGACGATGGATCCGTGGGAGTTCTCTCGCGGGGATGGCGTGGCGGCGGCGGTGTCCTTCGTCTGGTGGAGATTCCGTCCTCGGGCTTGCCGTCGACGTGCCGCCGTCTTCTCCTACGACGACACGGAGCTGCTGAGGTATGTTTGTTGGAGCTTCAAGGGTGGTGCGGGTGGGGCTGCTGCTGAAGAAGTGATGCGGACGGTGCTGGTGGGATCTGGTCTTCCCCGATCAGATCAGGAGCTGTGTGAGCTCGGCGCGCGTCGCCGGCCGACGTCCTTTAGCGTTCAAGATCCAGTCCTTCGGGGCTGGTGGCTACTGTGGTCCATTTTCGCCTCTTGGCTAGGGGTGCTCCCAGTTCCTAGGGTCGTCGCTGAGTCTGGCGTTGTCCAGCTTCGACGGCGAGAGGTTGACGAAGGCTTTCGGGTTGTTTTCCACCTGATGTATGTGTGTGTGTTCAAGCTTTGTCTCCTTACTACTATATGAATACAAGTTCTTTTGTCTAACTGGGAGTACAACAAGTATGCCGTGTAACGCACAATCAGTCCACAAGTAAGCTAGATCTGTTAAAGTGATTAATGCAGATCTCCAAAGTTCGAAACTACATCTTTTGAAGATCTTCAACGTTCTCTTGGACACATTCACTTGACTCGATCTGAAGAATAAACATATGATACCTCTGAGAGGGATCAATATTATACGCTGGATTGCAGTGTAACAGAATTTAAAAACCAAGAATATTTTAGCAGGAAAAGAAGCCAGAGAGAGCTGGTTGGATTGTACCTTTTTGAAAACGATTCCAGCGCCTCCATGGGGGATTGACTCAAGAAAGGCAGGATAGGAAACACGTCGAGGCAGCCGGAGATGAGGAAGGGCACGCATCGTTCTGGTAACATAGAACAGAGCGACGGAGCGAGAAGGTTGGAGGAGACTAAACTCCTCGCTTCAACAACCATCGCGCCGCCTCCGTTCCAATCGCCAACGCCGCCGCAGGACAATAGATCCGTCGATGCCTTTTCGGATGGCCTTCCTCTAGGTGGTAGGAGTAGCGGCCAATCGTTCCTCTCTGTGCTTCTCAGTTCAAGTCAGCAGGTAATATATGGGCCATAGTGATTACGTGGCCCAATTAACCATGGGAGTCAAATTTGATGTGGAGAGTAGCGTCCCCTAGGGACAGCATCGACGGCCAAAACGTCCAGATAGCACAATCGGACGGTTCGAAACGTTGATGGCCTGACAAAGCTCCTCTTTTGATGCAGTTATAATATGCCTAATACAAGTTCTTACCTTTCAAAAAAAAAAAACTCCTCATCAAACCCTAGCCGCCGAATCGCGATCCCCACCCACCCCCTCCGTCCCTTCCGAATCACCCCACCTCGTTCAGATGCCGAGGAAGACTCGCAGCAGCCTCATCAGCGGCCGCCGACGCCGCCGCCGCAAGTGCTCCCCCTATTACCCGGGCCGTGATGATTCCGACAGCAGCAGCAGTTCCAGTGGTAGCAGTTGGGGGGATGATGATCATGATGCGATGCCATCGTTACGGAGGTACCATTCACTCCTCGCCGATCGTATTAACCACACTACTAGGAAACTAGCTATAGGTGGGATGCTATTTTGTGGCGCACCAATATTTCATGCGCCACTAAAAGAAGACATTCTGTGGCGCACCTTCCTCCATGCGCCACAGAAATTGTGTGGGCCCCACAACCAACGGCTGGCTTACATCCTACGCCGCCTTTTCTATGGCGCATGAAGCAAGGTGCGCCACAGAAATGTACATTTCTGTGGCGCATCTGGCCACATGCGCCACAGAAATATGGTGGGCCCGGCAACAATGATTAGGGGCTGCACAATTCTGTGGCGCATGGGTCCACATGCGCCACAGAAAGTGACATTTCTGTGGCGCATGTGGTTCCATGCGCCACAGAATTGTGCAACTTTTTTTCACCCCACGCACCCCCCCCCCCCCCCGTGGATCGCCTTTTTAGTTTTGCACGAAGTGAAAGAAAATGATAAAAAATTCAAAAAATAAAATCCTTTTAGATGTATGGAAGGTTTAGGGTCTAGTTTGTAGGAAAAATTTGAAATACACATTTTGACCTTTTTTCCAATAGTAGGTGAAGAAATATTAAATTGGCCATAACTTTTGCATACGACGTCGAAAAAATGCGTATAATACCTTAAAAAAACTAGAGAAAATTTCGACTCCAACATATGGAGTTCAGGCATTTAGCCTTGATCAACATATAATCTTCTTCTTTTAGCTTCGACTCCAACATATGGAGTTCAGGCATTCCATACGGACCAACACCTTATCTTGTATGTTGATCAACTTGCACTTAGCCTTGATCAACATATAATCTTCTTCTTTTAGCCTCGACTCCAACATATGGAGTTCAAGCATTCCATACGGACCAACACTACAAATATAACTCAAAGCACACATTAGTCCATAGAGATTGCCATTAATTTCCAAAACAACAAATGGGGGCAACCATGCTCTTTCAACTTTGTGGACATCAAACTTCGCTTCGTAACTGGGTGATTATAAAGGTGGCTTTCAGGTATCTTCGTTGGTACTTGTTGGGTGACATGAATCAAGAGTGGGATTTGTCCCTCCATGTGACAGAGTATATATCTCTGGGCCCTCTCGGTAATATAGCATTCGGAAGTTTGCAAACATGTGATTAAGTGGTAATCACGAAGATCATATATTGTGAACGAGTAAAGAGAACTTGTCAGGGTAAACGAGATTAAACTAGATATGGTGATATCGACGATCAAATCTCGGGCAAGTAAAAAATTCAAAAAATAAAATCCTTTTAGATGTATGGAAGGTTTAGGGTCTAGTTTGTAGGAAAATTTGAAATACACATTTTGACCTTTTTTCCAATAGTAGGTGAAGAAATATTAAATTGGCCATAACTTTTGCGTACGACGTCGAAAAAATGCGTATAATACCTTAAAAAAAACTAGAGAAAATTTCGGAACCGCTCTCACCTGGGTTTACCCGGTTAGCCTTTTTTTAGATTCTCAAAATTCCAAACGAAAAAAAAGTTATGGCGAACAGAAGAATTTTCCCAGCAAAATCAAAAAAAAATCAAAAAAAGGAAAAAAAAAATCTGTGGCGCATGTCTAGCCCATGCGCCACAGAATTGTTGGGCGGGATTCCAAATTTCGAATCCCGCCCGCACCCCCTTCTCTCCCTCTCTTTTCTCCTTCTCTCCTCCACTTCTCCTCTCCTCCACTTCTTCTCTCCTCCACTTCTCTCCCCTTCTCCTCTCCACTTCTCTCCCCTTCTCCTCCCTCCTCCATCTCTTCTCCTCTACTCCTCCATCTCTTCTCCTCCCTCCTCCATCTCTTCTCCCCTACTCCTCCTCCACCTCCACCTCCACCTCCGGCGACCTCCTCCACAACTCCGGCGACCTCCTCACCACCCCGGCGACCACCTCCACAACCCCGACGACCTCAACCCCGACGACCTCCACCTTCGGTGACCTCCTCCTCCACCTCCGGCGACCTCCTCCACCACCGGCAACCTCCTCCTCCACACCGGTGACCTCGGCCTCCACTCCGGCGACCTCCTCCTCCACTCCGGTGACCTCATCCGGCGACCTCCGACGACCCCTTCCTCCACCCACGGCAACACGGTCTCCGACGAGCTCCGACGAAATTCCGGCGAAAATCCGGCGGCCAGATCTAGATCCAGATCTGGATCTAGATCTGGCCGCCCTTTTTTTTGAAATTCAAAAAAAATTCTGTGGCGCACCAAGGTGGGATGCGCCACTAAAATATTTCTGTGGCGCATGGTGCTGGGATGCGCCACAGAATTTGGCATTTCTGTGGCGCACCACCGGCGTGCGCCACAGAAATATATTTTAGTGGCGAGGATTTAGTGGCGCATCCACTATTTCCAGGGATGCGCCACAGAATTGTAAAAAGGTGCGCCACTGATAGCCTGTTTCCTAGTAGTGCCAGTTGCATCTACCACCCAGCGCCGAAGACGTCGACCTGCGCTCGATCAACCCACCAGATCTCGAAATCCTCGAAGCCCTTACCCGCTCTTCCTTCCTAGAGGGCGAAATGGGAGACGCAGTGGTAGAATTACAACTCCAGAAGTACATCTGCGACGAATCTATGGTGTACATTGATCCATTTACTGGCCAGCTTAAGCGTCGTGGTCTTTTTCATTCGTCGCTCGATGAAGATGTTGTATCCGATGTTGCATCCGATGTTGTTACGTACTCAGTGGACGATGATATCCCCTACGACGAGTTCGTCAAGGACTCGAAGCAGCTAGATTCTCGTAGATCTCCGGTGGATGGAGATGATGTACTTGATCCAGATGAGATCAATGAGCTCGAACTGAAGCACGCACTGTATCGCATCAAAGCTTGCCTGGTTAGTCCCGTACCAATCCTCCCAGATATAATATCCGTCTTATCATATACATAATTATGCCCTCTTACACACCTATCGATTTATGTGTATAGTTGTTAAAAGGAAAGGCAATCGACAATCTGGACGATGCTGCTTTGGAATGCATGTACCCTCGAGACCTTATCGTGGAGAACTCTTACTTTCTCGACTATGAGGACCACAATGCCTTTGGTTGGTATTTCGATCAAGACCTCTGTGAACTTGCTTCCTTGACCGACTACCAGCGGCTAGTCATTATAAATTATGTAAGTTACTCAGTACTTACACTTCACTAATGCATCCTTATTTAATCTATAATCACTCATCCAGTCTAGTAGCCAGTATCTTCTCTTTCCCCCCTTGAATGGGTGATAGCAAATATTTTATTAACCTGTGTTGAACTTAAGACAATTTGGTAAAAGTATGAATGCAATTTCTTCTTTTAGCACGGCTTCATGTGAGTAACCTCCAACTATGGTGAAAGACAAAGATAATAAACTTATTCTTGTGGAGATTAAACACAGTTTAGAAAGCGTGCTTGCAATAATTTGTGATAATACCGCGCTGTTCAAGAGAAGGACAAAAAAGATTATTCCTTTTTCTAGACTGCTGGGGGTATGTCCTTTCAATATAAAAGAGTTTAATATATGGATGGAGTTTTGGGAAGGAGCAAGCTCTATGAATCCCAGGGATACACATGGCAGACTTCTCCCATAAATGTACCATGCCATCTTTTTCCCCTAAATTTTACATACAAGTAGATTTGCCCAAGTTTCCGAGTTCCCATATACTTTGACATTGTCTAGTAATATGTGTTTTTTGAAGTTTCTTGAAGTGCAGGAGTACTCAAATCAATATCATGTCCCCCGCATATAATGCTAAGAGCTAAAATCCATGTTTTATGTCCAGGATTTGCTATTCTCAAGATATGTAATTTATTGCTTTCCTTCTATTTGGTGCAGTGGGGCGACCAGTATCAAGATTGGAGTCGTTACCGCTCGCTTTATAACACCCCTGAAACTGATAGGGAATATCTACTGTACTGGAAAACAATTACAGAGAAAATTAAAGTATGCATGTTGCCACAATCAGCTAATCCAATTTCTAATCATTGTTTACTAGTTCTTATATTTTTGAACTGACAGCTTTTTGTTCTTCACAGTGGGTTGAAGATTACATGTATGTTGAAACGTCTTCGCCTAAGGTAAGCCTATATGATCCCAGATGCAAATTTCGTTCCCAGTATGCATATTGGAACATGGGCTTTGTATAAAAAAAGTGCCCCCACAAAAAAATGGAATGACATCATATCTGTATTAACACATTTTCGCCCCAAGATAACTTTTCTGTTTTACTGTTCAGTGGTCTGACATCAAGAGGAAAGCTAGCTACCAAGCACTTAGGGTCGCAACTGAATTTAATATTCATCTGGATCTCGCTTGTCTTGGTATCCAGGTATGATTCCATTGTCATGTGCTCATTTATATTGCCAGCTTTGGTTATGGTTGTATTTAACAATTGTTTTTGTTTGATTCTGTTCAGGAGTTTCTATGGAGCACACGCCTTTATGTCTATTATCTGAAGGACCTTGATGGTGTCTTCTTTGAGATTTGGAAGCGTGTCATTAAGGAAGAGGTTAGCTTTGTAATCTTCATGAAGGATCTTGATGCTGTCTTTCATTATAGCACCCCTGAAATTGATGTCTATTCTGACTTAAGAACATACTTATTACTAATATTCTGTTGCGGATGCTCTGTCTCTATGTATCTATGCTTAGTGCTCTTTATATCTTATAATTCATTGCAGAATGCTAAGGATTGTTTCGCAAAAGCTCTTAAGGAAGTTTATGATCTTAAGAAGTTCCCTTCACGCGAACAATCTATGAAGGATGAGCAGACAATGGCGAAACAGGTAGGTTACTTTTGTGCACAGACGTTCATTATTAATTTATATATATGCTAATGTTAGTATCTTGATCTTCTTTTGTAGTTTCACCAGTGCACAATTGGCATTACTAAGAAAGTAAGTATAGTATGCATGGTGTGGTCGTGCATCTAGCGGTGGAATGTTTTAAATATATTCCTGTATCTTATGTGTCTTGTTAATTTCTGCCTCTAGGTTCCAGAATTTAATGCCCGTCAGCTGATTGCACGGCAAGTTAGACACAAGGTATGTTTGAATGCATGACCGTGGTGTATATTCTTCACACGTGGTCGTTAGGTTTTGCTTGTACTTATTATGATCTATTTTCAGTTAGCGATGACTCGGGGATATGAGCATTACGCCCGGAAGAAGCTAAAAATTGCAGAGTATATTGGACTGACTGGCAAGGCATAGGTGTAGTTTTATTTGTCGCATGCCTCTCTGTGTGGCTCCTACCTGTTTTAATATTGATAATTTTATTATAAGAGGAGTGTGGTCGTGGTGTCTCTGGTAATCTTGCATTGGGATTTTAGGGAAAGTAAACTGCAAATTTCAGCCAAGCAAACTATAATTCGTACCGCCGAGAGACTCCTGTCGTCAATTCTATCTCCATTGAGTACAAACTTTATAGCAGCTTACCAATTGGTAAGCAGTGCATCTCAGTAAACTTTTGATATCTATCGACAAATACAAATGCAGAATGAAAACCATTAATGCATTTCATGTGCAACTAATGGTTTTCATTCTAGAGAGGGTATTTATCATTGGAGAGCATGCAAAAATATAAATCAACATATAAGAATCATGAACAATCTGAATATAACTTTATAATCCATCCGATCCTAACAAACACATCACGTAGCATTATAATTGTCGATCTTGATCATGTTAGGCAGATCGCAAGATCATAAACATGAAGCATAAAGGGTGAGAGACTACCATCTAGCTACTGCTATGAACCCATGGTCCAAGGTAGAACTACCCACACATCATCTCCGAGGGTGGCATGGCGTTGAAGAGCTCTCCGGGATCGATCTCCCCTCCGGCAGGGTGCATGGATCAGCTTCAGAAACAACTCCGAACTATGGTTTATGGTGGCGGCGCGTCGGGGTGACTTCTCTGAAAAATAATGGCCGTCCCGTCATTTTTAGGGTAAAAGGGATTTTATAGGCGTCGGAGGGGGCCGAGGAGGTGCCCAGGGGGTAGGGCGGGCCCCACCCTTGGGTCTAGGTGGGGCCGCAGCAGGCAGCCGCCCCTGGCCTCTGGTGCCCCCCCAGGTCACCCTTCGGTCCTCCGGTGTCTTCCGTCGCATAAAAATCCTCGTAAATTTCCAGCTCACCCTGACGATATTTCCTGTGGTGGACTTTCTGAAATACAAAACAGGCAAAAACAGAAAACTGGCACTGGGCATCTTGTCAATAGGTTAGTCCGACGAAATGTATAAAAATGACATAATAAGGTAGTAGAAACATGTGACAATGGCACAAAACTAGCATGGATCAATAAAAAATTATAGATACGTTTGACACGTATCAGCATCCCCAAGCTTAACTCCTACTCGTCCTCGAGTAGGTAAGTGATAACAAAAATAATTTTTTATGAGACACGCAACCAACATTATCTTTATCAATATAGTAATGTATAACACATGATGTGAATAAAATGATCCAAAACAATTGTCTATAGTTGACATTAAGCAAACAATGATTAACAAATGATAGTTAACAAATGCTAGAAACTTTTCATGAATAAGTGCGTTGGAGGCATGTGACCATACATAAGGTTTAGAAAGAAGAATTCGAAATTATGTCTCCAATGTTAAGTATCAATCATTTTTCAAAGCATCCAAGTTGTTATTCATGAAAATATCCAAACTCGAGTCAAGTGTCCTAATCCATCTCCTTCACAAAGCAATTGTTTCGAAGTCTACTCAACTAATGCAAGTAAGAAGTGGTTTTGGCACCAAGGTGTTATGGCAAAGAGAATAATGATAGAGGTTTGGAAGGTAAAAAAGAAAGGCTCAAACAGTGGAGACGGTAACCACAAGACAGGAGGAAGTCCCGTAGTTGACACTGTATGAGGAGTAGTGATTGCCATACAATGGATGCACATAGAGCTATAAGTGTATGAAAGCTCTCCAATAGAACTAGTGGGGGTGCATCCAACTTACTTGTTCATGAAGACCTAGAGCTCACTTGAGGAGGCTCATCCTTGGAATATATAAGCCAAGTTCTATAACATTAATTCCCCACATAGTTATACTACTAAAACAACATGAGAACTCTCTATAATGAAGTGTAGGTGCTAACTAGCGCAAGTGTGATAAAAAGGATAGTAGTGCTGCTTCCTCTCTCTTTTTCTATTTTTTATGGATTTTGGTGGCTTCCATGGCTCTTTTAAATGCTCTCTCATTTGGCCTCTTTTTGGGCTCTTCTATTTTTCTCTCTTTTATTTTTATTTTTATTTTTCACCTCAGTGTAGGAGCAACACTCTATATTACAAAATGGATCATCACATTTTTTGGTAATCATAACTCATAAAACTAATACAAGATGTATAAAAGGAGATATGCATGATCGAGCGTAGTGTGGAAAACACTAACTCAGTGATCAAACAAATTATATGGAATGAAGAATGACATCTAGTCATGATGTAATCATGGATGTTGCATGGCAATGTATCTCGGAACGGCTACAGAAATGCCGTGATAGGTAGGTATGGTGGCTGTTTTGAGGAAGATAAATTGCATATGTGTAGGAGAACAGGATGAAGTCCTCCCACGGGGTTTGGATGTACTGGCGAAGTATGCACCAATCTCGATGTGAGAGAGGGCAATGCGCAGCACCGAAGAGGCTAGCAAAATATGGAAGGTGGAAGTGCCAAAAACCAAAACTCAACAATGCATTTCGTATATTGTAAACAACTAGCAATTTTAATGTTCCACAAATGGTTAGAGACACCCCGAGAGGGATCGTGGCGGCGACACAAGTGCCCCGTTGGCTTCCCCGACCGTTGCAGTAACTACCCACTAGGAATTTCTTTTTAACTGAGCAGAATTCATGATACAAAAACATTGTCGACTTAGGTTGTTTTTAGTTAAGAAAGGTACGGCTCCACACTCTACTAACACGTGTCCACTAATCAGTTTTAACATCATTAACCAACACATTTTAACCATTAGTTATTTTAATACCTCAAAACAATTAAAGAGTATCTAATTATCCACATAGTGATCTACAAGACTATGCAGGTTTTTCGATTTCATACCACTACCACATGCATAGCATTTTATCGTTCTAACACATCAACCAAGTAACCAAAACAACTCTCTAACTAATATAAGTGAAGATCAAGAGAGTCTAATAACAACAACTAGCAGCTCTAAATAAAATAAAAGCTAAAAGCGAGAGCTTACTAGCAAACAGACAGTAGCTAAGAATACTCAATAAGATATAAGCGAAGCAAAGGAGTATTCAATTAAAAAAGCGGAGCGTGTCTCTCTCCCACACAAACAAAGCTAGGATCCAACAAGTATATGTCCAGAAAACAAACAAAATAAAACAAAACTGAAAGTAAAATGACGCTCCAAACATAGCACATAATATGTAAAGTGATAAAAACTTAGTTCAACGAAGACGACCTTATGATAGTCGATGAAGAGGAGGGGATGCCTTAGGCATCCCCAAGCTTTGACGCTTGATGGTTCTTAATTTTCAGAAGGGGTGCCAAGGGGGCATCCCCAAGATTGAGCTCTCTGATCCATCTTCAATTTCTTCATTATCCTCTCCTTTGGAACTTAAAAACTCACTTCACATAAAACTTCTCATAAACTGATTAGAGGATTAGTGCTCATAAATTTAAAATGTACATGTGTTCAACTCAAGACCAATTACAACCAAATTTATTAGGCATTAGCTACTGTTTACTAAGCCTCAATGTGGCACTCCCCCTCAAGAGTATCACATATGACGATGGTAAAGAGACGAATACAATATAAAAGGCAGAATCTTTAAAAAACTGAACAGTCTGTAAAGATCGATTTTTTCGAGGCACTTCTGTAGCTCAAATCAGAAAACACAAAACTAACGAAAGATAGATAAAAGTGTCAGGCTTGCTGTCTAAATATTTCAGAAAAATATAAAATTCAGAGAATTTTTAGATTTTTGTACAGTGAAGGACATAAATCTGTTTCTGGACAGCAAAACAACACCTCGCACTTTCAATGCATTAGAGGCTAAACTTGGCACAAAAAACCAAAAGAAAACGATACAATGAAGTTGCTACAGTGAAACAACTTCATGACTCAACAAAAATAAAAGCAAACTGACAGTAAAAGATGGGTTGCCTCCCAACAAGCGCTTTTCTTTATAGCCTTTTAGCTAGGCGCAGTAATTTCAATGATGCTCACATAAGAATAAGAGTTGAAACGCACAAAAGAGCATCATGAAGAAAATATCAAATACATCTAAGTCTAACCCTCTTTCTATGCATAGGCATCTTGTAAAAAAATAAATCAATGAAGCATAAAGCTTTTAGCATAGGAAGGTAAAAAATAGCAACATAGAGAGAGGTGTTTTAGTAAAATGAAAGCTCCTCCAACCATATTTTCCTCTCGCATAATAATTTTCAGTAGCATCATGAACAAACTCAACAATAGAATTGTCACATAAAACAGGCTTTTCATGATCTACAAGCACATAATTTGGGTCCATCTAAAAAATAGTGGGATCAAACCCACTTTCAATAGCATTATAATATAGACTTTCTAAACACAACTCCTCATTATCATGCATCTCATTGGTTGTAGCAAATAAAGGATTATCATAAGGTTTATCAATATAGCACGGATTATCATATATAACAAGATCATTCTTATCTGTCGTGGTATTGTCGAATCTAGCCGCGACAGGGGTGCCATCGAGCTAGGTAGAGAGAGGGGTTTTGGAGACGTGGGGTGATATGGCGACATAGAGGCGAGTTTACCCAGCTTCGGATCTCACGTCGGTGGCGAGATCCTACGTGCTGCTATAATTCACTATAAGGCAATATCGCCGAGTTACAGTGGATTGAGGTTGAGATCGTACGTGCCCTAAGGCGTCCCAGGGGCCGTCTTATAAAGGTGTCCAGACCCTGAGCTTACAGGAGGAAACCTAACCGACTAAGAACTGAGTCCTACTCCAACCCGGCTTGGGGCTTGCCTTGTGGGCTAAGTCTTCTGCAATGCGGGCCGGCTTCTAGAGTCTTCCCTTAGCCGGATGGGCCTCCCGTGCTTCAGCATACTGGGCCGCCCGGTAAGCCGGATTCGGCTTACCACCACTTTGGGCCACCCTGGTCTGCTGGCTTTTAATCTTCTCTGTGAGGACACCTGTTCGGCATAACCCCAACAGTAGCCCCCGGAAAGCTTCAAGTACTTCAGTGGGTGGCTTCAATCTTCCGGCAATATGCTGTCCGGGAAATTCATCATCCGTCTTCAGTCTTGGAGCATTCCCAGAAACCTGAAATCATGTCGAACAGCTTTGTCGATTTTAACTGTGCCGGATTTGTATGCCGAAAAAACACTTGAGCGTGCAACGACATGCGTCCGCCGATTTGACAGTTACGTTAGACCCGGTAGTGTGAGTGGAGGAGCATCTTTTGAATGCAGGGGTTAGTTTCCGCTTTTCCCACGCTGGAACCGAGGCGTCGGAGAGAAGGAACCGTCACCAACGGCTTGATCCGAGACACGTGGCGCAAAACCCGGCTACGAACCGTTGCACACATCCCGGCGCAACACTATAAATGACAACCGCATCATCTCCTCCGCGATCTCCACGCCATTCGCAGCCCTAGCTCCAACTCCTCCAGATCTCATCTCACTCCCGAGCGCAATCTTCATCTCTTCTTCGATTTCCATGGCATCCAGTGCTCCGAGTTCTCCAGCGTTCGACGCAGCCGCGGCCGGTCCGACTCCGCCGTTGGGAGGAGCTGCTTCCACGGCCACCGCCGCCGCCACCGAGCCATCCACCGCTTCGGGCCACGATACAGTGGCGTTAGCGAAAGCCACAGCCGAAGCCGCTGCCACAATGGCTTCTACTGCTCCAACCGCTGAAGCTGCCATCGACGATGCAAGTGTCGGTGAGGAAGAGGAAGAGGAGGAAGCCGGCAACAAAGACGCGGCCAGCAACCCGTCCCGCAACTGGGCCTGCTCGGCCGTGGACGAGGTCGAGTTGAAGGGGATGGAGACCGACGGAGCCATTGCTCCAACTTCTGAGTCGAATCCGACTTGGCGATCTGCCTGCGGCGATCCCTACCCGACTCCCATCAGAGACGAGCGGGTACTACTTTCTTCCCATGTAATCAGGGGATTCTCCTTGCCGCCGTCGGCTTTCATGATAGATCTCTTAGATCACTACGGCCTCCAGCTCCACAACATAACCCCGAATAGCCTGCTGTACATCTCCGGCTTTGTAGCGCTGTTCGAAGGATACTTAGGCATAAAACCTAGGTTAGACTTCTTCGAACGCTGCTTCCTAGTCAAGAGGCAAACCGTCAACAAAGAGCTGCTGGTGGCCGGCACAATCAGTTTCAATTGCCGCCGAGACATCGATTGGTACCCTCAAGTGCCAATCGTGGATTCGGCAAAGGGATGGGTATCTACATTCTTCTACTGCAAGGATGTGGCGACGCAAAACTGGCTGCAGGGACTCGCCCCTTTCACAGACGAAGCCGGCACGCCGCTGCCCTCCTGGAAGAAGAAGCCGTCATGTGTAATGCCGACGGAACATGCCGCCCTCCAAGCGAGGATTGCGCAACTGACGTCCGGCTCTCCTCCCTTGACTGGGGAGGACACCATTATTTGCTGGATGAAGAGACGAATTCAGCCCCTCCAACATCGTGCTCGCCTTCTCTGCGAGTACACGGATAATTCTGATCCTATGAGGATCAATGAGAAAGACTTGGAGCAGGGCCTCTTTGAGGCTCATTTCAACAAGCTCATCAAAGCCCGGCCTGGAGCAGGCCGACAATATGAAGAATCGTTGCCGATGTTTACGGCAGCCAACCCTCCCCCAAAGGTACTTTGACCTAACCAAAGTTCAATTCTTTGAGAGATTCGGGTTTACCTTTGTTGGACTAACATGTAATATGTCAGATTCCCGGAATCACCGATGTCCGCCCTGCTAGCAAGCCGTTGTCCAGCAAGGCGCCCACGCGGTCCATCACCTTTTCCTCGGCTACTGCAGAAAGCCGGAAGAGGAAGGGCCAGTCGACCGCTAGCGGCGCTAAGTCGTCTGAAGACGACGATGCACTTGCTGGGCTCAATATCCCCAGCAAGAAGTAAGTCGACTGATAACCTCTCCTCCTTCCCTTGCAGCAATGCCGGATTTGCTAAACATCCTTTACCTTTGTAGGATGAAGAAAGGCGCTCCGTTGAAAACTAAGACGGTCGCCATAAAGAAGAAAGCCTCCCCTGCCATCCCTCCACCAACTCCTCCGGTTCCAGAGTCGAACCCAACAGAGGAGAACACGCGTGCCATGGTGACGGCTCCACCTGTTGGGAGAGCCGGGGTCACTTCCCCCACACAATGGACGGAGATGACGGGGAAGGTGACTGAAACCTCTTCTCCAAGGGATGAAGCTCCGGCTGATGATGCCCCAATTTTTCACCCAATCAAAGCCGAAGCCTTTGACGAGGAAGGGCGCATCAAGCCGGAATTCATGAGCCAGTTCATGAAGGCACCTCGGTTTCCCCGGAAGAAGGGAACAATCGTCCGGGATGACGAACCGGATCATACCAAGGCCTATGACACCTTTGATGTCATAGAGATCCTTGAAGATCAGCAGAACTACTTTGCTGATAGCTTTGAGGCCGGCTTCTTCTCCGCGAGCACTACCAGGTAAAATATCTTACCCAGTAGCCCCCGAGCACTATGCCGGGTTAAGTTATTAAGACTAGCCGTCATAGTGATCCGAGTTAATGCACATGCATACAATTAGCCCCCCAGCCATGAAATGTCGCCATGTAACCACCTTAACTTGTAAACATAGCTTTAGGCTTTTAGCAATTCCTTACGCAGATCCACCGAAAAATTGGCGCTGAAACCCTCAATTCTTTGGGTGTGCGAAATCAGGAGATGCGCCGGCTCAAGACTGAACTGGCGACAAAAGACGCCATCATCGAAGGGTTTGAGGCGGACCGGGTTCAATACCAAGGTACAAATGCCGAATCTTTAGCTTTTGAGTTCCAGGCTTTCTTTTATACTGCTGACATTTTTGTTTTGCAGACGCCATCATCAAAGCCAAAGAGCTTGCCGAGAACGCCGGCATTGTCGACCGGCTCCGCGACGAGAATATTGAGCTGAATAAGCTTAACCAATCGATGGCGGCGGAGCTAGAGACGGCCAAGAAGAATCTTGCCAAGCCGAATAACTCCTGGAATCAGAGAGGCAGAGCCACAAGGATGCCTTCAATGAAATCCAGGACCGGCTTAATAGGCGCCTCGATGAGTCGCTGGCCATCGACAATCAGCTTCTGAGTAAGTATCGAAAAAACTTAAAATCATCGCTCTGTCTTAGCCAAATATAACTGAACTTCGCCCTTCTGCAGCTCCGGCGGGTTACGGCCATGAGCTAACGGCGGAAAACCGGCTTGACCGGATTCTGGAAGTAGGGGAGCTTATCCGAAGATTATCTCTTCGGGAAAAGATCTTGCTGAGAAGTTCTTTCCCGGCAACCTCGAGCCCCCGACGAACCTTGCCAGCTTAGAAGCTGAACTGACCGAAACGGCTTCATTCTTCGATGATCGCCTTCGTTCCAGTGCTCGTGGAGGTGCCAAGACGGCCTTGGGCTTGATGATGGCACATTACCCGGAGGCAGAAGCGTGGCGAGTGGCATCCGTCTTCCCTCTTGAAAAGGAGGACGGCACGCCGCTGGACGAACAAGATCGTAAGAAGATCCTTCGGTCCGTCTCCGGTTATGCCAGCAAGATTGCCAACATGGTCTCCTTGACCACCATCTTTAAGGAAATGCCGTGTCCGCCAACTCCTGTTCAATCAGATGAAGACACTGAGGCGGCGGAGAAATCGTCCTGATCCGAACTTGCTCGTTGAGCCGGCTATCCTGAAAATGTAATGGGCAACATGTAAAGCCGTCCAAACAGTGTATATGTCTAGAACTAACTTAGCCTTTTGCTGTACGTTAATCAGCTTTATATTTTGCAAACTTGCAATTTTATGCCTCAGTTAAATCTGGCCTTGACACCTTAGCCTTTAAGCGCCGGCAAACCTATGGCGAAGCTAACTCGCTGAGCAACAGGGTACGCAATGACCAATCTGTTTAGACTCAGAACAAGTGCTGCCTTTAGATGCCGAAACGCTTTGAAGCAACCCGGCGCAAAAAGATAGCAGACAAACATTAATTTGGCAAAACGTTGATTTTTCATCACCTTAAGGCGGATTCAACATGAAAGAGTTTACCAATAAGAGCAAGACATGCAATTTCGGGTAAACAGACTAACAATAAGATCATAGGGAAATAAAGGATGGTACAGATTCTCGAATTCGACATGAGAGAAACCAATTTTCATTTCATTATCACATTGACATGGTTACAATAGAATTTGCTAAGTGTAAAAGGAACGTAACTGAGCGATATTCCATGGACGTTTTGTCTCATCTAAGTCGTCATCTACATGCCTTTTCCTCTTGCGACCTTTCTTCCTGGGATCTTTCTTTGAATCCCTTAAGTCGAGGAGATACCCGTTTTTCAGAACTTTGCTGATAACGAAAGGCCCTTCCCATGGCGGGGATAATTTGTGCTGCCGGCTTTGCACAAGCCGAAGCACTAAGTCGCCTTCTCGAAAAGATCGATTCCGCACTCTACGGCTCTGGTAGCGATGTAGATCTTGTTGATAGATGGCAGATCTTTGGAGAGCTATCTCTCTTTCTTCTTTGAGGATATCTAAGCCGTCTTGGCGTGCTTCTTCTGCGTCTTCTTCGACGTACACTACACCACGACACCACATTCCCTACTGATGTGTGTCGGCAATGGTGCCTTTCCCCGACCGACTGTTGGTCGCAAAAAGTCGTGTCAGACTGTTGGTCGGAAAAAGTCATGTACAACAACAGACAGTCGGTCGGGGATTGACCAGACTTTATTGTCACGCGGTCGGTCGGGAATTCTCATTTTCCCATCTAACCGTCGGTCGGTAAACAACGCCGACCAACATCCGGTGGCTAAATTGGATGGCGGGACTTTTGGCGCGGGGACGAAAAATTTAGCGCGAATTTTGGGCCCAGCCCGCGAAATTGGCTCCGCGCGACCTTATTCCCCAATCCTCCCCGCGCGACCTAAGACCTAATTCCCAAATCCTGCCCCGCGCAAGGTTCCACACCCCCGACTTGCGGCGCCCATCTTCTCTCTCTCCGCCGCCCAGCTTCTCTCTCCGACCGGTGGCGGCGCTCCGGCGAGTCCTTCTGCAGCTAGCCGCAGCTCACCCCGGACCGCCCTTGCGCCCGGCGGCCGCATCGTTCGCAGCGGCCGCGCACCTTTCCCGGCGGCGGCTCGTCCTTCGGAGCAGCGACGCTCTTTCTCCGGCGGCGGCGCGTCCTTCACAGCGGCGGCGTGTCCTTCGCAGCGACGGCACCCCTTCCCCAGCGGCGCCGCGTCCTTCATAGTGGGGCGCTTCTTTAGCGTGCTGAGGAGGTTGCAGCAGAACCGCGACCCCCTTGCTCCATTGGCCAGCAGTGACTCATCATTTCTTTCTCTTTTTCTTCTCTTGTTCTTTCCTGCATGCGAGGAACACTTCTTTCCTAGTAGGAGGTGTCTTAGATATTTTGGATATCAGTTGCTTGTCGAATTGGTAAGTTGCACAGGAGGTTGTGATTACCATAAAGTTGTGTGGCTGGTTTCAACTGATGTACTGATGCACGTATGCTAATTCGAATATTCAGTGTGGTGCTGGTCGTATCAATATGTATCCATATGTTTAATCTTGGGGGTTGATGGGGGTGGTTAGTAGGGAAATAGTCACTTCATTTGGGTCAATTATAAGGAGATTGTATGCTTAACTGAGTTTGTGTAACATTGCCTGATTGTCATATCCAGTTCTTGTTGATTAACTTATAGGTTTTTTTTGTGGCAAATAAACTTATGGTTGGTCATTGAACTGTGAGCTGTCGACATGTAGGTTGTTGTCAACTTTGCAGTTTAACTTCCAACAGTTTTAGTTTCCGTTACATGTGATGATCCAGCTAGTTATAGTTTTCTCTGCACTTGTTTTTTTTTTTTTTGCTTTAGAGCATGACATCATTTACTCTTGCTCTCTAGGTTTGACACACTTGATCTTTAACTTATTCTAAAGATGTATTTTCTTCATAGTCAGTTTAGAATAGTTGAAATCACCAACACTGTTTGTCCCATGCATGCTTTACACATAGGGGGCGGGCTGAGGCTAACTGTGTAAGAGAAAAGTACTCTGACAGAATTCATGTTAGCTTATCCTTTTGATAATTTCCACCATAGACTCTATATTTCTGGTTTCCTTAGGATGTATTTGTTATAATATGTAAACAATCTATTTCATGTAGGTGATCATTGGAAGGTTGGGAAGAGTGATATTCCTTACATTGATACGAAAAAGTTAGTTCTCAAACATTTCTACTCACAAGCTCAAGGCTGCGGCGCATCAATACCCCACCGGTTGGTGAGTTGACCTGCTAGTTCATTTTGCAAATATATATATCCATGTTCTTTCCTTTTTTAAACCAAAATAAGACCTATTTACAATACTTCTAGCTCTGATATTATTGTGTCAGGATTATGTGCAGCTATCATGGATAAAAGTTGGATGGATGCCCATATGTATAATGTGACATGTTTTTTCTATTAGAAGTTAGTACTTGCTGAAATTGGATATAACACGCTGCATATGTGCATGTAGGCATGCGGAGGAGTACTTACAAGGGCTTACCAGATTTCTAGGCTATTCATTTAGCAAATCATCGGTTGAGAACAAACTCTTATGTCCGTGCAACTCAAGTTTACTATTTTGAAGATCCCACTATTGCTGAGTGTCTAGTGTTGTTATGCCATCACAGTATGACATATGTGAAGCTCAAGATGACATTGGTAATGTTTTACATGTGACATTGCCTGATCCATGTACTACCATACGTGTGAGTGTTGCCGATGGAGGCATGTGTCGATGGATTAGATCAACGGTGAAGATACGGGACTATGTACGCGCGGGCATCGTCGATGTGGGTTAGTAGACGAACGACACGGGAGAAGGGATTTATACAGCTTCGGGACCCGGGAAACATCATCCGGTAATATCCCTACGTGCTGTTTGTGGCTAGGTCTTATTCCTCTCATGGTGGAAGTCGCCGATGAGGCGGCTCCTCTTGTCTAGATCTGTCTGATTCTCCCCTCTTGGTGCGCCTTGCCCCTCCTTATAAAGGTGGAGGAGGCCGGCTTACATGTCGAGTCCTTTTAGGACACTGCTAATCTGATACAAGTCGAGTCCTTGTAGGACACTGCTAATCTAATACAAGTCGAGTCCTTGTAGGACACTGCTAATCTAATACAAGTCGGCAAGGTGAGTCCTTGTCCTAATCTGACTGTGGAGTCGGCCTGCTGGGCCACCCCGGATGGGCCACGTTAATCCTCTTTGCGGGTACCCGTGTCCCATATCCCCGAAAGCATGGAACAACAATTGTAAGTCTTTTTTTCATGCCTTTTCTGTATTACTCGTATATTGTACAAGTGCAATTTACATAGCAAGTGAATGCAATGCATTTTGCAGAAAGATCTCGTAGACAAGGCTGAAAAGCACCCTGAGCTGAAGGAAAAAAGTATTGAGGAAGGTGATCTGTATGCACATGTATATTTGTTCATTATCATTTTTTTTATGTGAGATGCTGACTCATTATCATTTTGCTAGATGAAGCCCTACAAGCCAGGGGCATCTTCCTCATCCCGTCGCTAAGGTATATTTGTTCACTCACTACTTGTCCATTAGGAAAAACTAGAGAAATGCCTAAGAAACAGATTGGGCTTCTCAATGGTTTTCGTGTTAATTTTGTTTTTATTCAATCTGTTTTTGCATGGATTGATTCAGGTTGTGCATGGATTTAGTCTGTGCTACTCTTTTGATTCAGCCTGTTTAGTCAAGGCAGAGAGCGGCTGTGTACCTATAGCTTGCGTGGCGTACAAGCCTAGTATGACAGAACAGCCTTGTGCAGGTACGGCCTCTCGCCTCTGCCTCAGCCATTGCCAGCGGTAACCTGGCCTCAGCCAGCGCCATGGCAACATCGGCTCCGGCTGATTGTGATGCCTGACGTGTTGGAGGACACACATCTACCAGCTACTACTAGATTTGTGAACTTGCCTGGTGCCGCACTTGAGCATCTTGCTCACTTACATTTGTGAAAGGAGTTTTTTAGTTTCCACATTATAGTTTGCTGGAATCTGTAGTTTGTTGTCCGCATTATAGTTTTTTTTTCGTCCACACTATAGTTCTGAAATTCTATGGAAGGAATTTTTAAGCATCTTGCCCACTAACATCCTGATTGTAATTTGCTAGAATCTGTGCAAAACTTTAAGCTTTTACTGTGCCAAATTTCTCGTAGCATGTCCTGGGATGACCAAACTCCAGTATTCAGATAGGCCAGCTAGTTGTGCATGTCATCACAACAAGCTAGCCTGATGAGCCGTTGTAGGTTGTGTTGTGATAGTTTGTTACAGTGTGTTATTTATTTCCATTGTGTACAATTTCACTATTCTTACAACAGAGTTCAAATTTTTATATAGTGACACTGTCTATAAATGTAATATTCCATTAATGGAGACTTGCTCACCCTTTGCAGGGAAGACATGCATGCAAGAGGACGAGGAACTGTGAAGTTGGCGGTTTGTCTCTGACGCTTGGACAGATTTTGTAATGGAGCATGCTATAAATCATTAGACATGTATCTTTTATATGTTATTTTGTGTAAACCTATCTGGTGGCTTGATCACCAAACTATATTGTTTCCTCTTAGAGTAAATATTCTGATATTATGGTTGGTTTTGATTTGACATATTTGCGGGACATACCATAACCTGATTGATACTATGTTTGATGTCATTGTAGTGAAATGTGCATATTGGTTGATATTGTTGGTAAGGCAAATGCCAAATTAAATTTTAATTGGCAGAACAAAACTCAGTCTGATTGTTGGTCGGTAAAACAACACATCGTCAGACAATTGGTTGGGAAATGTTCTGTCAGGGCCAATGGAAAGTTGGTCGGCAAAGAAAACACTGTCTGATGGTCTGTTGGTGTAAAATGTCGGTCGGGAAAGAATGACCATAGCCATCCGACTGTCGGTCGGCAAAATAAAGTCGATCGGGAAAGACCTTTGCCGACTGGACTTTCGGTGACAGACAGTGTTGGTCGGTAATACTCATTCCCGACCGACCATCCATCGGTGAAAGCTGTTTTCCCGACCAATCTGTCTGTAGGGGATTAGTGTTGTGGTGTAGTGGTAGGCTGCGACTCTAGGCGGATCGTGGATCATGTCGGATGGGAGCACCACTTCTGCACCATAGACCAGGAAGAAAGGGGTGAAGCCGGTTGATCTATTTGTGGTAGTACGAATACTCCATAAGACCGCCGACAATTCATCAACCCAAGCGCCGGCTGCTCGATGCAAAGGAGTTTCAAGCCTCGGCTTAATACCTTGCAGAATAATGCCGTTAGTGCGCTCTACCTGTCCATTGGATTGCGGGTGTGCCACCGATGCCACATCGAGTCGGATTTTTGATCGGCTGCAGAACTTCGCTAGCTCACCGACGGCAAAGTTTGTGCCATTGTTAGTGATAATGCTATGCGGTATGCCGAATCAAGTTGTAATCTCGACGATGAACTTTGTAGCTGTAGCGCGTCGAGTTCTTGATGGGCTTTGCCTCCACCCACTTCGTGAATTTGTCGACCGCCACCAGCAGGTGGGTTAAGCCTCCCTTGCCGTCTTAAAAGGTCCCACCATGTCGAGCCCCCAGACCGCAAACGGCCAAGTGATAGGATCGTTCGGAGCTCCTGAGCCGGCAAGTGAACCTGCTTTGCGTTGCGCTGACACCCTTCACAAGTCTTGACGATGTTGATAGCGTCCTCCTTAGCCGTCAGCCAGAAGAATCCGTGCCGAAACGCTCTTGGCGGACTAACGTCTTTGCCGCCACGTGATGCCCACATTCGCCGGAGTCGATTTCTTCCAGGATTTGTCGTCCTTTCTCCGGAGAGACGCATCTTTGGAAGATGCCGGATGTGCTCCTCTGTAGAATTGTCCGTCAATAATCGTGTACGCCTTACTCGACGCTCAATTTGACGGCTTAGCACCTCGTCGTCCTTGGGCAGTTTCTTATTTATCAAGAAATCAATGTAGGTGTGGTCCAATCTGGGGTTACCAAGCACACCTGAACTGATTCTGCCGACAAAGGGTAATCTTCATCGCCGCCTTTGATGGACGGCTTGTGAAGGTGATGGAGAAATACGTCTGGTGGGCACTGCCTTTTTCTTGGATCCTATTCTGGCCAAGGCATCAGCAGCTTCATTGTCATCTCGGGAGATATGTCGAACCTCTAAGCCGGCAAAACATCGGCCGAATTCATCGACTGTTCTTCTGTATTCCGCCATTGTGGGATTCTTCTGTGTCCCAGCATCCATCAAGTTGCTGCTCACAACCAGATCCGAGTCGCCATAGCAGAGGATGCGCTTGTACTCCCAATTCCTTAGCCATGTGAAGACCATGAAGGAGAGCCTCATACTCTGCTACATTGTTGGTGGCGTTGAAGTGGATTCGGAGGACATAACTGAGCTTATCACCCTTAGGTGATTTTAAAACTACACCAGCCCCCGAGCCTTCCTTCATCTTTGAGCCATCGAAGTGCATTATCCAGTACTGAGAATCCGGCAAAGGTGTGCTTTCCATCGCCTCAGTCCAATCTGCAACAAAGTCGGCTAAGACCTGAGATTTGATGGCGGTCCTCGGCTTGTACTGGATGTCGAAAGCTGCTAACTCGATGCCCCATTTGCGACTCGACCCGTTGCGTCGGCATTGTTGATGATTTCCCTTAATGGAGCCTTGCTGACCACCATGATCGTGTGATCCTGGAAGTAATGCCGTAATTTTCTGGAGGCAAAGAATACACCATAGGCTAACTTCTGGTAGTGAGGGTAGCGCTGCTTTGAATCTGAGAACACCTCGCTAATAAAATAGGCGGGGTGCTGATCCGGCCATTGCTTCCCTTCCTCTAGGCGCTCCACCACAATGATGGCGCTTATGACGAAATTCGTGGCCGACAAGTAGAGGAGAAGCGGCTCTTTTTCCCTTGGAGCTGCTAAAATTGGCGCATTTGTCAATGTATACTTCAGCTGAGCGAAAGCTGCCTCTGCTTCCTCTGTCCAAACAAAACTGTCCGACTTTTTGAGGAGCTTATACAATGGCAACGCTTTGTCGCCCAGCCGGCTACTGAATCGGCTTACAGCCGCGGCGGAACCCGTTAGCCGTTGTATGTCTTTTAGACAAGACGACCTTTCGATATTCTGAATTGCCTTTATCTTTTCCGGGTTAACTTCAATTCCTCTTTGGGAAACAATGAAGCCCAGAAGCTTGCCTGCGGGTACTCCGAAGACGCATTTTGCCGGATTAAGCTTCATCTGGTACTCCCTTAGATTTGCAAAGGTTTCCGACAGATCGGCTATAAGATCGCCGCGCTTCTTCGACATGACCGCTATGTCGTCGACGTAGACGTGAACATTGCGGCCAATCTGCTTGTCCAAACACCGCTGCATACACCTTTGGTAAGCAGCACCAGCATTCTTTAAGCCGAAAGGCATTGTGACATAGCAGTAATTGCCATATGGCGTGGTGAAGGACGTCTTGATTTGATCTGACTCCTTCATCTTAATCTGATGGTAACCCGAATAAGCGTCCAGAAAACATAGCATCTCTAAGCCGGCAGTTGAATCAATGACCTGATCGATACGCGGTAAGGCGAACGGATCCTTAGGGCAAGCTTTGTTTAAGCCGGTGAAATCAATGCACATACGCAGCTCAGAGGTATTCTTCTTTGGGACTAGCACGGGATTTGCCAACCAATCAGTGTGGACAACTTCACGAATGAATTTGGCGGCTGTGAGCCTTAGGATCTCCTTTCCAACCGCCTTGTGCTTCTCAATTCCGAGCCGGCGGAGGCCTTGCTTGACCGGCTTTGCATCCTTGTTGACTTTTAGGGAGTGCTCGGCAAGTTTCCTCGGGACGCCTGGCATGTCAGATGGTGACCAGGCAAATATGTCCCGGTTCTCACGGAGAAACTTGACGAGCTCACCTTCCTATTTGTCGTCGAGACCGGCACCGATGATGGCCTCCTTTGACGGATCATCCTTTGAGAGCTTGATTTTCTTGGTGTCATCCTTTGGTTTGAAGCTTGAGTCGACTTTAGAGGACGGCTTTTCAGTCGCCGGCATCTCATCGGGACCAATCGTTTTCTTGAGATCCTCCAACTCTTCCCTGCAGATTTCTTGTTCAGCATGGACAGCATTGGAGGCCTCGCATTCCTTGGCTTTCTTGAAGTCTCCCTTTTACTGTGATGATGCCATTGGGTCCCGGCATTTTCAGCTTGCTGTAGATGTAGCAGGGCCGAGCCATAAACTTGGCGAAAGCCGGACGTCCAAAGATTGCATGATATGCACTTCTGAAGGGAACCACCTCAAAAGAGACGTCCTCGGTCCGAAAATTATCGGCTTCACCAAAGGTGACCTTCAGGGTAATTTGCCCCATCGAGGAGGCTTGTGATCCCGGCACAATCCCATGAAACTTCACAGTACTGTGGGTGAGTTGTGACTCGGAAATACGCATCCTCTTCAACGTTGCGGCATAAAGTATATTGATACTGCTGCCGCCATCCATGAGCACCTTTGTCAACTTACTTGTCGACTATTGGGCTGATGACTAAAGCATAGGTGCGCTTTGCAGGAACTCTATCCGGGTGATCGCTGCGATCCCATGTGATGGGTGTGTCAGACCAATCCAGATATTGAGGAACTGCGGGCACCGTAGCGTTGAGTTCTCGCCAAGCCGCCTTTTCTTTGCGTGAAGAATCTGTTGCCAAGTTGACAATGAGACTTTCGGCATGCTTAGGGAATTTGCTGCCTTTTTCTTTGGAGGCAGCGTCATCCGACTCTGAAGCAGCTTCCTCCTTCTCTTTGTCGTCTTTCCTGGACTTGCGCTTGTTCCTTGACTTGCTGGCTTTGGGGTCCTTAGCGATGTATCGATTGATGTGACATTGCTGGAGCGTGTGGGAGCTTGTTCCATCTGGCCTCAGATGATGGACGCAGGGTTGTGCTTGATGTCGTCATACTTCACCGCCGGCGGCCGGGACGATTGGTTATTTGCCGGCTTCTTGCCCTGCCACTTGCCATTGCTTGAGCCACCCTTTCCAAAGGCGGCAGCGACTTCGTGAGAGGGGCCGGCTTGATCTTCAATCTTCTTTTTTCCCGGACTCGCGTCGGCGGTTTTCGGCATCCTCCCTGTTGTCATCATCAGCGGCGGCGTACTTGTTTGCACAAGCGAGTAGGCCCCCCAAAGTTTCCGACTCGTCGCTGTAGATCATGAAGCGGAAAGGCGTCCCCTTCCTCAGAGATTGCATGAAAGCATGGATCGCCTGAGTTTCTGAGACGCCCTCGCAAGCGTTCTTGATTTCACTCCATCGTGAGACGAACTCACGGCTAGACTCGTTCTTTTGCTGCACGCACCGGTGTAAGTCGAAAATCGACTTTGGGCGCTTATATGTGCCCTGGAAGTGCTGGATAAAAACACGCTTCATGTCACCCCAGGTATGAACCGTCCTTTCCGGCAAACCTTCAATCCACATGCGTGCCGTCCCGGTTAACATCAGGGGTAAAAATCGCACTGCGGAGTCGGTACTGCCTTGATATATGTCGTAGGCACTAACGTAATCTGAGAACCAGGTCTCAGGATTAGCCGTACCACTATACTTCTCAACCATCTTTGTTACGTTCGATAAAGTGGGAGGTAGAATTTGCTCTTTGATTGTTCTGCCAAAACACTTGGGGCCGAGGTACTGGGCATCTCTGGCCGACTTCCTCTCCTCGATTAGGCTTCGAACATCATTGGCTGATGGCGGTTTAGCAACCGACTTTTCTTGTCTTGTTTCCTCCCTGTGACGGCTTTGGCTCGCCCGGCTTGCATTACGTGGAGGGCTTGGAGTCCTTTGCCGTCGTGGAGGGGGTATCTATCTGGAAGGGTTATCTCCCTCTTTGCGCGGTGGAGGCGGCGGTGGAGGTGGCATATGACCTCTGTTATCCTCCCTTCGGGGTTGATTTTCCCCTTCACGTCGTCGCTCCTGACGGGGTGGTGCCACCTTTTCCTTGCGAGGGTCCTCCTTTCGCTCTCGGCTCCGATGCCTTTCCTGACCAGCTTCACGATGACGTGAAGAACCTGTCCAGGATTCCGCGCCTCTAGGCTGCTTGTCCTTCGGGTCCTTGCTGCCTTTGTTGTGACTGCTTGAGCCGGCCGGGTCATCGTCTGGGTCGGCAGGGGCAGCAGCCATTGGCTTGTTGGTGGTTGACTTGCAAAGGCAAGAATCATCAACAAGCCGTCCTGTTTTTGACTTGCGAATCGTTCTGCTGCTGCTGTGCAACCTCCAGTAGATAAGCCGAATACTTAAGCCGAGCGTCACGATCCAAAGATTTGTCGAACATGACCTCCTGGGCAGCCTCCATGTTTTTGGCTGGGGTATTGAAGTAACACAGATTTGTCACCGGGTCACGTCGGTGGTGGTACTTCCTCCAGACTGAATTTACATGATCGGCTTCCCACTTGCTACGGAAATCCAACCTCTTATGCAGGTTCTTATCACGAGCCGGACGGAAAACATCGTCAGCCCCCTTTTCTCTCTGCTTTCGGATGAACTCCGTTTCCTTGTTTGTGAGCTCAACTTCACGCTCTACTATCTGGGCGGCTTGCTCCTCAAGTAGGGCGCGGCGCTTCTCAATGTCGTCCAGCGATGCGTTCGGAGGGAGTGGCGTTAACAGTTGCTTGTAGCTCGCCAGTTCCTAGCGTCAATGTCGTCTCCTCCAGCCGGCACTCTATCTGTCCCCTTTAATAGAGCCAGTGGCGGCACGAAATCCACCTTGAGATTTCCGGCTTGGGGAGTCTTTTCTTCGCCATTGGCGGCTTTCGAGGTGTTGGGGTCGTCATTAGGATCCGAGACGTTTCCCATCAAGACCTCGGCAGGGCGTCCTAAGCAGGATGCAACTTTCCGACTAAAATCATCAGATTCTCCTTCAGATTCGAGGTCCTGCTCCATATGGGCGGTGTCCCCTGATCCGGCTTCTGAATCAATCCCAGACTGCAGTGCAGGGAGGATAGACTCAGGTTCTGTCATCGACTCGCGTGAGCCGGATTCTCCTACAACGCCGACGAAGTGGAATTCTGGCACCGCCCTATTGGAACTTGCGTCATCTTCAGTGTCTTCGTCGTCAGCGTCGAAAGCTAGATCCAGATCGGCTATCTCGTCAGAGTCCAAATCCGACTCCTCGTCGAGGTTGCCTGGGTGGGTGGTGGGCAAGCTCGAGGTGAAGCCAAGATCGTCCAAGGCCTGGGCGGTGAAGCCGACGAAGATGTCGAAGCCGCCGATGGAGACCGTAGACCAGCCGGCGGGATCCTCCTTTGCCGGCGTCCAGAGGCCGTCGTTGAAGACGTGGCCGGCTCCTGACTCGTCGAAGTAGCTCACCATGCCGACCGCAATGGTGTCGCCGACTCCGCCCGCAGCTCCTGGATGGATCGAAACCCCGGACATCTCCTGCCCCACGGTGGGCGCCAACTGTCGTGGTATTGTCGATTCTAGCCGCGGCAGGGGTGCCATCGAGCTAGGTAGAGAGAGGGGTTTTGGAGACGTGGGGTGGTCCGGCGACATAGAGGCGAGTTTACCCAGCTTCGGATCTCACGTCGGTGGCGAGATCCTACGTACTGCTATAATTCACTATAAGGCAATATCGCCGAGTTACAGTGGATTGAGGTTGAGTTCGTATCTGCCATAAGGCGTCCCAGGGGCCGGCTTATAAAGGCGTCCAGACCCTGGGCTTATAGGAGGAAACCTAACCGACTAACAACAGTCCTACTCCGACCCGGCTTGGGCCTTGCCTTGTGGGCTAAGTCTTCTACAATGCAGGCCGGCTTCTAGAGTCTTCCCTTAGCCGGATGGGCCTCCCGTGCTTTAGCATACTGGGCCGCCCGGTAAGCCGGATTCGGCTTACCACCACTGTGGGCCACCCTGGTATGTTGGCTTTCAGTCTTCTCTGTGAGGACACCTGTTCGGCATTACCCCAACAACGGCTGTGAAGTGAGCAGCAAATCGACCTTCGATCCAAGCAGCCGCAAGACTTCTCTGATGATCTAACGACCGTCCCAAAAAATGGCGGGAATGTTGTAGATCATCAGAGCGCCTTGCAGCTGCTTGGATCCGACCGAGGGGCATGGCTACCACTTCCACCACCACCACTCCCACCTCCTCGGCAATTCATCATTGTGTCACCCTAATCCAGTGGTTGGATTCAACCTACTTGAGGGCTTGTGTTAGGGAACATGCCAGCAGGTAGGCTAAGTCCAACCATTGGGTTGGGTGGCAAAGGTAGACGCTCGTTGTGTGCCGTTTCGCTGCAGGGACGTCGCTATTTATAGGCGATTAGAAGGTGTACCTGTGGATGAGGTGGGAGTGCAGATCCAACAGCTCACAAGCCCTCAAAAGAAACACACCCCTGATCCAACGGCTCACAAGCGCTTGAAAGAAACACACAATCCGTGTACTTCTTTAGTCCCGGTTGGTAACACGAACCGGTACTAAAGGCCCTGATCCAACAGCTCACAAGCGCTCGAAGGAAACACACGATCCATGTGCTTCTGATCCAACGGCTCACAAGCGCTCTAAAGAAACACACCCCTGATCCAACGGCTCACAAGCGCTTGAAAGAAACACACGATCCGTGTGCTTCTTTAGTCCCGTTGGTAACACGAACCGGTACTAAAGGCCCTGATCCACCGGCTCACAGGCGCTCGAAGGAAACACACGATCCGTGTGCTTCTTCCACCGCTTCCCGCCTTCGTCTTCCCGTAATTTCTCACTATATATATGTAGGCTTGGCCTCCATTGCCATATCACATCTAAACTCATATCTGCAACCTCATCACTCTTCCATTGTAACAAAATTTTGACTTAGGCGTTTTTGACTTAGGTGTTCTCGGCGACGATGTCCATGTTGGACCAGAGGGGCGATGTGCGGGACTGGGCTCCACCGGGCTGGCACTGGGAGGTGCTACCTTCCGGGACGCGCACCTTGGTGAGGAATCCGGGTGACGTCGTCGACCCGGATCTTCTGTGGTGGCAGTCGCGTGGGCCACGCTCGGTGCAGAGGGAGCCGGCCTCCGAGGAGGTGGTATGTCATCGTATCAGGGAGGAGGATGAGCACGTCCGTCGCTACAAGTATCTATTGGATAGGCAGTATGACAGTAGGTGGTCGTTTCCTCAGAGGGTTCCTTCTCACGTGAGCTATGACCCTGTGAGGGTTCCTTCTCTTTGGATGCGCAGCGCCGGCGGCTCAGCACCCCGCGGCTCAGGAACCGGTCGAAGTTAGTTTTAGAGTCTGTGATCGCCATTGCAGTTCTCTTGTCTGTGATCGTAGTTTAGGTTACTACTTGCTTTTGAAAACTTGCGACCTAAACTATCAACTTCCGAAGATGTGTGCGATATTCATGCATATGTATGAAAAATATTGGGTCTCGCCAGGTACGAGGGGGACGGCCCGCCTCCTTCGGACTTCAATGAATATATAAGTTTAATTAATGAATATTGATATTTTAATTGCATTTTTCTGATAAACAGATGAAAAGATATTGAATTTATAAGTTTAATGACTTAATTAAGTTCAAATTCCAAAAAATTTAATTAAATAAATTCACCTCTAATCTCAAACAAATAGATAGAAAAAATAAGAGAGAAAATGTGTTTTCAAAATCAATACAAGATTAAAGTATTTTACTAATTATTGTGGAATACCAAAATAAATAATTTAAACCCTATGTCAAATTTTGGACTTAAATATTTAAATCCATTTTGAAATTTCAAAATTTGAAAATGTTACAAAACATCACAAAATTATTATTAGTTGCTAGCTTTTAATTTTACAAAATTTTAGAAATTAGTTTCATGTCATTTGGACTTTTCTTTCAAAAGTTATAGTTGTTTTAATAAAACAGGAAAAGAAAAAGAGAGAAAAAACCCTTTGGTACCGGTTAGTGAGAAAAACCGGTACCAAAGGTCCAGCGGTTCGCGCGCAATTTTTGGTGGCCCCGGGGTGGACCTTTGGTACCGGTTTGTGCCACGAACCGGTACCAAAGCACCTTTGGTACCGGTTGGTGGCACAAACCGGTACCAAAGGTCAAAAACAAGGCTCCAAGAGCGCGGGACTTGGCCATTCTTGGCCAAATCCAACGCAGACGAACCGACGCGCCTCCGGGCTCCTGACCGCCAACGAGACGCCGTCAGGCTGCCGCCGCCGGGACTCGCTCCCTCTCCCCGGCCGCACCTTGGCTGTGCGCCGCCGCCGCCTGCGCCCCTGCATCGCCCCTGCGCCTCCTCGCGCCTCCACCACGCGCCGGCCACCACGCGCCTCCGCCTCCACCTCGCCTCCACCACACGCCTCCGCGCCTCCGCCTCCGCCTCCACGCGCCTCCACCTCGGTAGATGTACTAGTTTTTTTTGGTTTTTTTTTTCTTAGGGATTATTAATATTAGTATTTATAATTTAGAATACTTAGTAGTAATATTTCTATTTTTACTTACAAATGTCTCAATATTGTTATATATAAATTTAAGTAAATAGAAATACTAGAAAATTAGTATTAGAATTTTTAAGTACTTAGAATTATTAGTTTTTTTAAGTACTTAGATATTATTTTTTTAAGTACTTAGATATTAGTTTTTTTAGTACTTAGAATTATTAGAATTTTTAAGTACTTAGATATTAGTTTTTTTAGTACTTAGAATTATTAGAATTTTTAAGTACTTAGATATTAGTTTTTTTAGTACTTAGAATTATTAGAATTTTTAAGTACTAGTATTAAAATAGAATATTAGTATTAGAATATTAGTATTAGAATTTTGTAGTGAATTGCTATTTAAAATTTGCCAAGTGAATTTGCTATTTAAAATTTTGTAGTGACATTGAGCTATGGATCTGGACTGCCCCCCCCTTCATCCGAAATGAGGAGGAAGAAGATTTGGTGCAACAAGTGATATATAATAATGCCCGACCAGATGAGGATGACGATGGCGAAGACTTAACCACACAATTTCTGATATGACTCCGGTGAAGGACTTGAGTCTGAAGAAAGAAGGGCCAACGAAGTGCCCTTAACAAACTCCGGCAAGGTGTATATTATGGCAATGCTATATCAGTAGATGCATTGATTTATTTGTATTGCACTTATTAATGAATATTTTTTATTTTAGCCTTCTGGATCATCGAGCAAATCTGCTAAAAAGCAAGGTCCTCGAGGCCCGACGAAACCTCTATCGGGCGAGGCTAAATTAGCCCTCACCGCATTTAAGGCTAGTGGCGAACCGGTGGAACCCGCAGAGAACGTCAAAAAATTTATAAATCAAGCTGGAGTTCTTGTTAGGGACATTATACTGATCACCATTCCAGATTGCCATAAGCCGAAGAAGGGGGCGGTTGGCGATGAAGCTAGTTATGTCAGCGACGCTACAAAAGCGTTACTTTGGGGGAGACTGCTGCCATACTTCAACCTACCGGTAGGCTTCACGGAAGGCCAGACGGAGAAGCTCAAGGAATGGACTTTGAAGAAGATGGCCATACAACTCCAGACCTGGAAGAAAAAATTATGGGACAACTATGGACCTGAAGGTCCAGGATTCACTGTAAGATTTGAGAAGCCAAGAGCCCTCTGGCCCACATTTAAGGCGTATAGGAGCTCGTCAGACTATAACTCCCGATCAGCCATAAATGTAGAAAATGCTAAGAAGAAGAAATATTTTCATAAATTGGGGTCAGGTGGCTACCAGAGTGCCATTCCTAAGTGGAAAGCATATGAAGCTCAACTGCTGAAAAACGGGGTCATTCCACAGACATACGACTGGCCCGAGCGGTCCAAGTTCTGGTTGTACGCGCATGGGGCAGGGTTGGACTCAAAGACAGGGTTGATTGTTGCAAATGGTAAATGGAAGACAAAAATTGAAAAAATCGCCAAGGAGCTTGAAGATGCAATAGATAAGGTTAGAAAGGGAGTGTACATTCCCGATAGAGAGAATGACGAGTTGACACTAGCTCTGGGGAATCCAGACACGTTGGACGAGTACGAACCCTCCCAGGTCTCACCATGAAGGATGCGTGGCCGGAGTGCGCAGACAGTATAGAAGCCGTTCGAGAATGAAGAAGAAGTGCGCTGACCGATTATCGACATTGGAACTTAGGGTGCAGCAGCTGGAGCAGAATCTAACATACTCAACTAGTCGGCAGAGGGCCCCTGATCAGCAGCTTCTTATAGAAGATCCTCAAGCCGATGCCGCCCCATCTGAGCCGAAAAGCAGCGTGGGTTCCTCACATCTTGAAGGATGTGGAGCAAGCTACCCCGTGGATTATGTCATGGAGAAGACAGAGTGCGAGCTACATGTGCCAATGAGGAACATGTCCATTAAGGTGGCAGTCGGCTATGTTTACCCACAACAAGATGGAGCAACGCACCATCATCAGCCCATTCCAGCTGACTGTGCTCTTGTCGGGGTGGATGACATTGTGCCTACTTATGAAACAATGGATCTTGATCATCCTGGAAGTGACGAGGAGAAGACACTGGGCGATGTCAAGCGCGGTTTTGCCCTCTGGAAAAAAAATACATCGTCTTTTCAGGCCCCGTGCCAAGGCCACCGACTCCTCGTGGCAGAAGTCCACATGTGCAACAAAGTCCACATGAGCCGCAAGGGCCATCGACTACTCCTGCTGGCAGTCCACATGAGAAGCAAGGGCCATCGACTCCTCGTGGTAGCAGTCCACATGAGCAGCAAGGGCCATCGACTCCTCGTGGTAGCAGTCCACATGAGCAACAAAGTCCACACCTACCGGAGGGGGGGCCCAGCGCGAGTCCACCGCCTCGATTACCTCCGCGTAAGAGAGCGCCCGTTAAGCGGAAAGGTTCGCCGCCTAGGAAGATGCCTGGATTGGAGAGAACACAGCCGCCTCTTGAGAAGTTACCTTGGGAAAGATCTAAAGAGGAAAACGAAGCCATCAAACGTTCCGAGGTGGCTGCCTTTTTTGCTAAGAAAGTGCCAGAGATACCTTTTGTGAAGACGCTAGATCCGGTGAAAGTCATGCGTACCGTGGAGAATCTATATGACCCTGTACAGGTGCCATCAGACTATACGCGTTCTATTGAAAGGTCATATGACGAGATGGTCAGGGTGAAAAAAGGGGAACCGGTGGTCCAAGTGGAAAAAGGGAAACAGGTGGTCGAGTCAAAGAAAAGGAAACAAGTTCCCCAGCTCGGAGAACAGCCCGTTCAATCGGTCCCCCCTCTCAAGGTGTTTGATGAGAAGGCCATTCAAAGTCGTCAACAACAAACAACCGATACTGATTACGCCTTACCTGAAGTAGCATATCAATTTGTTCAAGGGAATAATTTGGTCGAGAATGTCTCCACCCTACCAACAAGAATGCGCTAACTGCATAGCTGGTACTTGAATAGGGCAAAGGACGGGTTCGATTCTATCATGGTGGGAGTTAAGGAGGAGCACTACTTCCTAGAATATGCTGTGGCCGTTGACTTCAAGGAACTTTTTCAGTTATACAATCTCCGAGCCCTCGACAAATCGTTGCTCCGTTGCTATTGTCTGTAAGTGATTTATTTATGTAATTTGAGAAGTCTTTAGCTCAGTTCGTTCATTTTCTGCAATTGTCCTCAATTTAATCTTTTGTGCGCTATATTATGCAGATTGAAGATGGTCGAATGCAAAAGGGATGATATCAACGACATTGGGTTCATTGACGCGGAGACAATGCATCAAGTAACCATAACGGATCCCCCGCATAACAAGGATACATCGGCGACTTTGCTAAGGTTTTTGAAGCGACAACGTGACAAAAAACAAATACTTTGGCCTTACTTGTTCGAGTGAGTGTTACTGTCTTCTTTATCGTCATTATTTAAATACTTTGGCCAGATGTTAAAATTTTAAGTAATGAGTTATATCTATGACACTGCATATTTAAATGTGCGCAGCTTCCACTTTATTCTTATCGTCATTAAAATGCACGATGGAGAAGTTCTAGTATATGAGTCACTAACCACACCGGCTCTAAAGTACAAGCATTGTTTTGATATGCTCAAAAGGTAATTTTAATTAATTCTTATCGGCTTCATCGTTAATTTGATGATGTCAACAAATTAATAACTCTTTTATTGATTTTCTTTGTCGGGCAGCATATGGGAAACGTTCATCGCGGAAGATCCGGAAGGTGGATGGAAACCGAAGCTGATATGGCGTCCGAGAGTAAGTACTACTACCTAGCTACGTCCACACACATTTATCATACTTGATTATTGTTTGATTGAATTATATTCTTGTACAGAAATGCGCGCAACAACCACAGGGGACTAATCTGTGTGGTTACTATGTTTGTGAGAACATTCACAAGATTGTCAACGAGAGAGCGAATAGTAAATTCAATAAAGAGGTACGTAAACAATATTCACAAATTTATTTTGTTACCATCAGTTCTGCTGAGTTTCAGTCATAATTGTTTTATTATGATTTGATACATACATATACACATGACTCATGTATTCATTTCGATCTCATTCTTTTGCAGTTGGCAAGAAAGCGGGAGAAGCTCCCCCGACAGCTCCGCTTCCAAGCAATTGGCGAGGAATTGGCGGGATTTTTCATTCGGGAAGTCCTACCTCCTACCGGAGAGTACCATTTTGTTTCATAGTATGCCTCAATGTAATAGTGAGCTAGGAACATGTAATATATAGTATGTCTCGGAGAGTACTACTTAATTTGCGATCTTATGTAATTAATTACATGTGTTATATATATGCACCAAGTTGATATGCATCAACTTGATCTTCATGTAGATATCTTATATATATACCAAACGCGTTTCTGGCGCATCGAAGCGATACTGGTACAACGAACGGTCCAAATACAGACCCTAAACCCTGGATTCTCTGCGTTTCTGGCACGACAGAGAAATGCACAATTCTCTGCCGCGGCAGAGAATGCAGGTTTAGGGTCCCAACCCTTTGGTACCGGTTCCTGTTACAAACCGGTACCAAAGGTCTCCAGCCCTGAGGCTCCCGGCCAGCCCACGTGGAGTCTTCTGTAGTACCGGTTCCAGAGTAAACCGGTACTAAAGATTGGAGCCTTTAGTACCGATTAATTAGTACCGGTTGCCCAACCGGTACTATAGGCTCTCTGGAACCGGTACTAGAGCCTGTTTTTTCACTCGTGTTCATACCACAGGGGCTATTATTGATTCAAAGGAAGGGAATGTGAAGTTTCAGTTTCCACATAAGAAATGCATGGAAAACTTCCCAAGGAAGAAGGGCACAACTTTTAAGCTCCCTCATGAGCTTCATCTTCGGTAACAACAAGTAAGTAAGCCTAGCTATATGGCTATAAAGAAAACGCTTTATGGGAGGCAACCCGGTTGTTTTTATTTGGATTTTCTTTGAGTCCTCTTTCTGTAACAATATAATGTTTTCTTAGCTTAGTTTCTGGAATTTTTAATAAAGTGCCAAGTTTTACCTATTTTGGTTTGAAAAAGTTGCTACTTCTATTCGGAGATTTTATTCCTGCACAAAGTCTGTGCACGGTTTGATTTTTAATTGCTATTATGTAAGTCCGATTGCGCTGAGATTTTAACTGTAACTGTAACTTTTCAACCTCTGTATTCCTGAATTGTTTCAGAATTTTTCAATGAGTTTAAGTAGGACAGAAAAATACGTTTTTCTGCTGCTGTTTTTCTGGACAGATTCTGTCCCATATTGTTTTATGCATAGTTTGAACTTTTGAGTTGAATCTTTTTGATCCAATTGAGTTTATGAGTGGGCATACAACATTATACACTCTCTGATCATTCATATGAATTTTAGTCCATGGATTATATGCGGCAAGAAGCCTATTTGTTTATCTCTACTAATATCACCCCACAGAAAAGAAATGGGAGAAACAGTGTTTTGAAGTTTTTTCACAGGGATTGGAGGAGATGGACCATGAGTTATCCAAGGATGGTGAAAATCATAAGCTTGGGGATGTGGAGAAAATCCCCACTGAACCAACATACTCTCGGTTTGCACACGTCTAACTTCTGTTGTTCATTTGAAACACTTTATCACATAAACTTGGAGCGTCTTTTTGTTTGTTTTTGCCTTGATTTTTATTTTGTGAGACCACCACACTATCATTTATATATGAGAAATCTACTGGAAATATGGGTTGAAATATCTTGCATGCTTTTTTTGTATTGGGAAAAGGGATGTCTAAGTTGATTTTTAATGACACATATAGTTGCATGATTCATGAGCTTCTTTATCAGTAATAATTTGCAAATGCTTTATCATTAGCTATCTTTTATTCATGTTTTGATGTTGTATGTTATTTCACCTTGTTTGACATGAATTAGTCAGTTCTATGGACACTCATGCATGCATCTAGATGGTTATCTTTCTCCCTTTTGCTAGCCCAAAAATTCCAACAAGTAAAAACTTGTTTCCAGCACCCTCAACCCAAGTTTTTCCAGTGAATCCACCATATCTACCTATTAGCTTTATGCTATTCCAAGTATGTTTACCATGTTATTTGTGTTATCTATACCTGTAAATGAAAATGATTATGTTATTTATTATAATTGGAAAAGGTTGTTAAAAAGCTCTCGCGAACTTGATGCACACTTTATTTTTATTGCATTTAATAAACATGAACCATTGTGACTAATATTATGATGATAGTGGCTTGATAAATGTTTAAGGTTAGGAGTTAGCCCATATGTGCTGTCACATGCAAAGCTTTCAACATGTTCCACCATTTATTTAGTTGATATCATGTACTTTTGTTTATGGATGCCTATCATGGTGAAATAATGTGGAAATAGAGTAAGTTTAAATGAGTTTGTATAAATGGTTAGAGAGAAACCTGGGCCGCCAATCTAAGCCATGCATCATTCATGGTGGAAATTTACTTACATGCTATTTTGAACTCTCTGTGATACACCCTACAATAAAAACCTATATCAAGTGGTAAATAAAGAGGGTGTTGAGGTTGTTCATTATGTTTGTTTGTCTTGTTGTTTTCATGTGGGCTTGATCCATATCATGGGACAAGAGGTACCCCAGTTGAGACTCTTGATGATACCATTATTACTTACAATGATAGATAACTTAAACTTGCTTTGTTTCCCAAGTTGAGTAATCATGGTGTAGGTACTTGTATTCAATAACTTAAGTAGAATAGTTTGGAGGATAGATGAAACTTATGCATGTTTGACCTCTACTTATTTATATATCTTTTCCAAAGTGTCCACCTTTTATATTAAGATTTTCATCTGCACTCTATGGACCTCAAGTATGCAAAAGTAAGAATGTCCATATTACTATCTTTTATGTTACACCTTTTGAACTATCATTGAACATCCTTGCATTGAATACTTGATATCACTTTATAAACTGTTTGCATATTGCTACTTCTTTGAATTAATGAATCATTTGACTTTATGTAGCAGTAGCAATCATCTTTTATATCCATGTTGTTATTATACTGCAAATTTCATGTTAGTTTTATCACTTTCATACTCGAGGACGAGCATGAGTTAAGCTTGGGGATGTTGATGCATGTAAAATGCATACATGAACTTTGCACTATAACACTTGTTTTCCATTCATATTTGCATCATATAAGGGGTATATTACTGTTATTTAATTATTTTCGGTAATTAATAATGATTTCCCCTTTTTATGGAATTAATCCTGCGCAGGTAGAAAACCCCTATTTCTTTCCTTATTTATTTCAGGTCCTTAACGACATCATAATGAGCTGCAAATTTACGGGGATCATTATTTTGGAAGGAGGAAGACCTAGGAGCGAAGGAAGCAAGCAAACGGAGGCTGGAGGGGCAAAAGAAGGGTGCCCCACGCGGCCATGTACAGGGGCCGCATGGGCCCACCTCTTTTCGCCCTCGTGGCCCCGTTTGCGACGATCCTTCTTCCTGAAGCTTCCTCGTGACCTAAAAAGGCCAATAAAAAGAGCCCCCCGACGTTTTTTGGAGAGAGAGCCGCCACACGAGAGAAACAAGAAACAGAGACCAGGAGGCTGTAGATTGGAGGGGGGGAAACTCCGGCGGAGCGCTGCCGAAGAGGTCTCCTTCTTCTCCATCGACATCTCCACCGTCTCCATGATGAAGAGGGAGTAGTCCACCTCTAGACTATGGGTTTGTGGCAGTAGCATATGTATCTCTCTCTCTTGAGCTACACTAATTAGCACCGTATGAGCTGTTGAACATGATTACGGTCATCGTTGTATTACCCTTGTGGTGGATCTTTTTATGAGTTAATATATGTTGAGATTGCAATGTTTATTTCAGTTATGAAAGTAGATGCATATTATGTACCCCGTTCTTGTATCCTTGTTTTGATCAAGCATGTTTATGAGAGCGTGTGAGGGAAACGTGTGCATTAGTTGGAGTAATGGGGTTGGTGATGTGATAAGCTGACAACTTAATATCGCGATCCATTGGGTGTTTACCTTACTTTGTTGCCTCACTAGGGATAAACCAAAATACCATGTTGCAAGGTATGAGGAGTGACAAGCCTCTACCTATGACTAGATCCAGCATGTTCTTATTTTCACTTCATGTCATTAATCTTAAGGCTATACTCTGAGTTATCTTAATTACTAAGGTGTTATGATTTAGTTCGCATCTTGGTGGAGTATAAGTGAGACTAATAATCAAAAGGTATCTATGTTAGGACGTGATGCCCATATAATTAGTAACATGTCATTAAACTTGTTTGCAATCTCATATGTTAATCCTATGTCTACTTATTTGCCACACTATATTAAAGAGAGGGTGCATGTGTGAAACCATGAACCCCGATCCATTTTTAATCATAAGAAACAACTTTCCAACCACTTTTAAGCATTTTCTACATTCAGCCATTTTAAAATCAGAAAATACAAAAACACTTTTATTCATTGCATACACATATAAAAACCCCAAAAATATCATCCATCATCATTACTATCATCCTTGCGTTACCACTTACCACCATTGCATATTTATTTACTGTTTTGCATTCATTATTATCTTAATATCATTCTCACACCTTGTGCTTGACAACCACTTGGTGAGGTTGAGGGCACAAAGCAATCTACTTTGTTTGCAGGAAATCTAGAGAAGGACAAGGAGATAAAATCCCCACTACTGATTCCTCGAGAGTTCGATATTAAATCCTCGAGTCACCCTCGTGGGGAAAAAACTTCCACTTCTACATACTCTGCACTTGGAGGCTCAACCTATCCCATATATTATTTTCCTTTCAGGGTATCAAGAGTGCTTGTTGGCGTAGTTGAGGGAGAAACACTCTCATCAATTCCGTCATCAAGGAGCATCAGCTAGCACAAGAAAATGTTGGAGTGTCAAGTGGTGTAAATGTGTAATATTGTAATGTAATGTGAAAGAGTGAATTGTTGAAATTGTAAGTATTTTTGGTGAATAATATTATCTTATAAATGACGCTTTATTAAACTCAACTATTAGCATCAAGTTGATACGATTCAAAATAGTTTTGTATAGGTGAGACTACACTGTCATCCATGTTGGGAAAAAATAACTTTCATCGCCTTCTCCAACAGTTTATGGACCTTAGTAAGCATGTCACTATTCTCCCAACGCTGTAGAAACAATCATAAATGAAGCAAATGGTTACAATTTGGTAAGGATAACAATCATGAAATTGCATGGGAACAACATATGTTTGATTGTCTCATCATGATAACAAAAAACCGCACTGTAAACTTTTATGCCAGTTGTTCTTTTCAAGATTATATTTGGTAAGGATTACACATTGCTAAGATAAGACATGATTTATTTATCTTGAGCGGCACCTTCATTTTCAGGTTTCTTATTATTATTATTATTATCAACCAACACTTCTGAATGAACAACTGCTATGTTCATGGACCAACCGAGAATTTGTCATTTTCATTTAGATTCTAGCAAAATTCGTCGGTTCCTTATGTCAATTAGACCGCTGCCAACCGTTCAAGAAGAGCATTTTGTGTCGTAAGACAGGGTTCAACTATCTCGCATGAACGCCACGTTTGGGCGCGATCGATGTTTATATTACCGTCAATCTCATTGTTGTGACAGACGATATTATATATAGATGCATGGATATTATTCCCAAGAGTGGTATTACGTAGCCACTTATCCTCGCATAACCTAATTCTGAGTTGTCGTTGATAGTAAATGATCCAAAGTAGAAGAAGTATTTTCGGCTGCTACTATACCAGACTAGAAGTGTGAGTCCTCCGGTTTCATAACTTTGGGAGAATGCCTTGAGCCTTTATAATTTCTTTTTGGGAGAGTTTGTCAGACATTATCTTCAGTAAGAAGTTTGAAAAGCCATTTACCAAGGACGCCATTTTTTTAACATGTAGGGTTTGAATACTAAGACCCCCCCCCCCCCTCATTTTTTAGGCAACAAACACCCGGGTACACCAACAACCCCCAGATCCACCTCTTCAACTCACTACTACCTCCCCACCAGCTTCGACTACAACATTTGGCTCCGATCGACTACATCAACCCCTAAAGCATCTACACGGTGAAGGAGAAGATCGACAACCCTCACTCATCCGAGGACTGAAGAAGTGAAGGCGCAATTCGACCCATATCAGAGGTGTCATCTGAAATGTACCAACTCATGACACTCACATTTAGGTGTCTGACAAGCTTGCAAAACTTGATGCATGGTGGAGCTTGCGTTCTAGTGGTGAACCTTGCAAAACTATCATGGTTTCTCTAAAGAAATCGGGGAAAATCCTTTTTTCTAAAATAAATTTATTGGTTATCGTCCAGTATTTTCTTATTAACTGGACAGTTTAACTGATGATGTGTAAGGCCCGTATTACTTGGATCGACAATCATTAACCGACTAAATCTGAACATTCTCCTTAAAGGTTTTGCACCACAAACAATTCTGGTAAACTTTTATAATGCTATTATGCCCTAACTAGTGGTTGTATTTGCTCTGTTTATGGTAGCCTGGGTACCTACATAAGCTAACTAAAGTACTGAAGCAGTCCCCCACTGTGGCGCGATCGCTTGTTGTGCTAGTGGCCACCCGCCCCACCCAGGTTCGACTCCCACATGAGAGAATATCTGGATGCCTCGCCGAATAAAGTTTATGTGGCCTCTCTCAGTACGCGTTCGCACCACAGTGATAGGATTCTTCAAACGCGTAGGTGTGTGTATAGTCTGTAGGTCAGCCGAAAAGTCTCTTTGGCTCCCGAGCTCCAGTGCTCTTGTTCATTTGAAAAAATTACAAAAAATACTAATAAGTTTTAAAAAATATTGAAAAAAAATCACGGATATGGTTAATAGTGTATCCCACAACCATGCAAAAAAGCAACTCCAAATACTTTGTATTTCGAGCTACACAAAAAAGACAAAAATGTGGATCTGAGTAAGCACATTTTCAAATCTTCAAATTTAATTAGATTTGTCATTTTTGTGTAGCTCATAATACAAAGTATTTGAAGTTGATTTTTTACACAGTTATGGGATACACTATATTCTACATCCGTGATTTTTTTCAATATTTTTTGAAACTTATAAGTATTTTTTGTAATTTTTCAAACGAGCAGGAGCACTGGAGCTCGGGAGCACCAAATCTCTACTCGTAGGTCAGCTTGTGTACTTGTGGTGTGAGTGGTGTTGCGTACGTGTGTCGAGTTGAGTTTGTACGATTGATCAGATACTACAGCTATACCATTCCAGAGGCCTCAAAAAAAATACACAGAGTACTGGGACCAGCAAAATCTATTTTCTCTACCTCAACCACATGATTAGTTGCTTTTTGGGGGGATCTTGCCCGCTTAATTAGGATAAGTCATAAGAGGACATGATTAAAAAGGTCAACATGCCTGAGCTGCTGCCTCACACTCCTACCTCAGAACACTGCATCTTCATCACATAACTGGTTCCTTCATATGAAAAGTTGATAAATTGAACAGTGTTCAGGAGGAACCAATAGCTAGCTAAGCACCTTGAGCAGATTATTACGAGTAACAATATGTTGGCAAGCTAATATTCAGAAAAAAAAATGTTGGCAGGCTGGGTGATGATCCGTTGGGCCGATATGAAAATATGCCGCACACATGCCACGAGGCACGTTACATTAACAAGACCAGAGCTGGAAAACCGGCATGTGTGTACTACTGTACTGGCATGTGTGTACTGGCAAAGCGGCATATATAAAAGAGTGGTCAGTGTCCCTTATGCACAACTGGAGCGGAAGATATTGCACACCTCTTGTTCTCATGTGAGCATGCGATGAAGGTGTGGAAACAATTGGGAATTGAGGACCAGATACAACAGGCACTCCAAGTGGATTGGTCGGGTAGCGCTGTCATGGAATATATACTGACAAGTGACAGCCCCCCTCGGACCGATGCTCAGCTTGGGTGATCTACCGACGCGAGAAATGATAGCTATAGCTGCTCGGTTTATTTGGTGGCGGCACAGGAAATCAAAAATAAAGGTGTAGCCCCGGAGCCGAGCAGGTTGGTATTGTCTATTAAAGCCATGGTGGCTAATAGCTTGAAGATGAAGAAGAATAAAAATGCCAGACTAAAGGTAATAGGATGGACGAGGCCGCCGCGGGGGCTGTCAAATTGAACACAGATACATCAGTTAATCTAGATACCAGGAAGGCCTCGTCGGGTGTTATTATTCGCAACTCAGGAGTACTCCCTCCGTATCAAAATATAAGATGTTTTAGTATTTATCTTTCCATCCGTATGTAGACATGTTTTAGTGTAAGATTCATTTCTCTTTTCATCCGTATGTAGACATGTTTTAGGCACGTCTAATCCTAGAGGGCAGACAAGCTTCTTTGCTTCGTACGTACTGGCGGGCAATTCGTTATTTTTTGGAAGCATCTTCTTCATTAGTACCAGCAACTTTTCAAATCCCGAGTCAATCACACAGGTCTCTGCGACTCTGTCTTCCAATTCAGCAATTCCAGTGTGCTACCCAGCTTCTTCTGGCCATCTTCACAAGTTGGGTACATCAATTTGTTGTGGTCCTGTAACATCTGCTCGAACTGCAACCTCTCCTTTTCTGTGCCGCAGTCTCGCTTTGCATCATAAATGACCCGACCAAGATCATCAGCGGGCTCATCTGCTACCCGTTCTTCACCTCCTTCTTCTTCATTGTCTTCCATTGCGGTATCAGCGTATTCAGGGAACATAGATCGGTAGTTGTCATTATCGTTCTCTTCTTCATCGCTGTTTTCCGTCATAACCCCTCTTTCTCCGTGCTTGGTCCAAACATTATAGCCGGACATGAAACCGAACCGAAGAAGCTGACTCTGAATGACTCTTGAGGAAGCGTAATCTTTCTCATTTCGACATTCAACATATGGACAACACATAAAACCATCCCGCCGTTTGTTCGCCTCGGCCACAACGATAAAAGAACGCACACCTTTTCTGTAAGCGCCAGAGCGTCGGTCACCGTACATCCATGGATGGCCCATCTGCATCATGCAACTTTATATCAAACGCAATCACGATGCTAAAATTAGTGCCGCGTGGTCTAAACGAGAAAGTAGTTGCTATCCTTTTAGGACACTTGGAAACAAAGAGGAGGAAGCTTAAGTGTGGCTCGGGAACCTCATATCATGTTTGTCTTGTGTGAACTCAAGTAGCATCGCTCTAACAGGCATTTCACCGAACACGTCGAGTGCATATGAAGAAAAAAAAAACTAGCACAAACCTACACCACCTCCCACCAGAAAAAAACAACAGAGGGGAAGAGGGGCTGCATATATATAGGGCCAGACCTTTTGTCCCGGTTTGAGATACAAACCGGGACAAAAGGGGGGCACCTGCCCGCAGCGGGCCGCAGACCCCTTTTGTCCCAGTTTGTATCTCAAACCGGGACAAATGGGCCTTAACGAACTGGGACAAAAGGGGGGGAGGCCACCGCCGGTTTCGGGGCGACGTGGCCGGACCTTTAGTCATGGGTTGAGACACGGCGGCGACTAAAGGCCCGGGCGAAAGGCTTGTTTTCTACTAGTGTTACATGTCGTAAGCCAGGGTTCGACTATACATTACTGTCAATCTCGTTGTTGTGGTAGACGATATTATATATAGATGCATAGATATTGTTCCGGAGAGTGGTATTACCTAGCCACTTATTCTCATATAACCTAATTCTGAGTTGTCCTTGATAGTAAATGATCCAAAGTGGAAAAGGTGTTTTCCGCTGCCATTATACCAGACTAGAAGTGTGAGTCCTCCGGTTTCATAACTTTGGGACAATGAGCTTTTATAATTTCTTCTCGGGAGAGTTTGTAAGACACCATCCTCACTAAGAAGTTTTGAAAGTCATTTACCAAGGACGACAATTTTTTAACATGTACGTTTTGAATACCCCCCCCCCCCCCCATCTCATTTTTTATAAGACAAACACCCGGGTACACAAACAACCCCTGGGTCCACCTCTTCAACTTGCTACTACCTCCCCCACCTGCTTCGACTACAACATTTGGCCCGGATTGACTACATCGACCCCTGAAGCATCTAGACGGTGAACGAGAAGCTCGACAACCCTCAGTCATCCGAGCAATGAAGAAGTGAAGGCGCAATTCGACCAATATCAGAGGTGTCATCCGATGTGCACACCCAACTCAGGAAACCCCCTTATCGACGGAAATTTAAGTGTCCGACAAGCTTGCAAAACTTGATGCATGGTGGAGCTTGCATTGTGGTGGTGAACCTTGCAAAACTATCATGGTTTCTCAGTTTCTCTTTCTCTAAATAAATTGGGGGGGGGGGGGGGGGGGGATCCTTTTCTCTAAAAATAATATTTATTGGTCATCGTCCAGTATTTTCAAATTAACTGGACAATGTTTTTCTCCTTAACCGATGATGTGTAAGCCCTGAAAGAAACATAAAGGATTATTTGAGTCGACGATCATTAACAGACTAAACCTGCGCAGTTTCCTTAAAAGGTTTTGCACCACAAATAATTAGGAAAAATTGTACATACAAATATCAGAGTCCATCACATGATCGTAAACTTTTATAATGCTATTATGCCCTAACTAGTGGCTGTATTTGCGCTGTTCATGGTAGCCTGGGTAGCTAGCTAAGCTAACTGAAGTACTGAAGCACAGCGCACTGGAGCCAGCAATATCTGTTTTCTCTACCTCAACCACATGATTGGTTGCTTATACTTTTGGATCTTGCCCGCTTAATTAGGATAAGTCATAAGAGGACATGATTAAAAATGCCAACATGCCTCAGCTGCTGCCTCACACACCTACCTCAGAACACTGCATCTTCATCACATAACTGGGTCCTTCATATGAAAAGTTGATAAAGTGATGACAGTGTTCAGGAGGAACCAATAGCAAGCTAAGCACCTTGAGTATATTATTACGAGTAACAATATGTTGACAGGCTAATATTCGGAAATAAAAATGTTGGCAGGCTGGCTGATGATCCGTTGGGCCGATATGAAAATATGCAGCACACATGCCACGAGGCACGTTACATTAATAAGACAAGAGCTGGAATACCGGCATGTGTATACTACTGTACTGGCATGTGCGTACTGACAAACCGGCATATAGAAAAGAGTGGTCAGTGTCCGTTATGCACAACTGGAGCGGAAGATATTGCACACATCTTGTTCTCATGTGAGCATGGGATGAAGGTGTGGAAACAATTGGGAATTGAGGACCAGATACAACAGGCACTCCAAGTGGATCGGTCGGGTAGCACTGTCATGGAATAGTACTGACAAGTGACAGCCCCCCTCGGACCGATGCTCAGAGCAACTCCAGCCGTCCCCCGAGAGCCCCCCAGGACCCCCTTTTTTACGCCGGCGGATCATTTTTCCCGTAGTCGCCCCCCCAGCGCCCCCCCCAAGGCCTCTTTTTTCGCCGGATTTGGCCCAATTTTTATCCGGCGTCCCAGGCCGAACCCAGCGCCCCGGGTTCGGCCTGGGGGCGCCGGCGAAAGGGAAAATGGCGCGAAACGGCGCGGAGCCGAGGGAAACCGCGCGAAGCATCCCGTGGACCCGCGGTGTCAGCCGCACAACCGTTTCGTCGTCCTCATCGCCTCGCCTTCCGCGTCGCATTACTGCTCTGCCGCCGGTCAGGCGTACCGCCGTCGAGTCAAATCGGCCACGCGGCGGAGTTAGGCGCGCCGTAGTTATTACTGCCCCGCCCTCTCCCCCGCCGGTATTTATTTACTGCACCCGCACACCGCCGATCACACACTCGCCGCACTTCCTCACCGAGCATACACCCTCGCCGCGCTTCCTCTCGATCACCACACACCGAGCGCACACCGCACCCAATGGCTAGCGGCGCGGCGGCGAACGGTTTCGGCCGGAACTGGCTTAAGGAGCGGGAGGCACGCCTCCTTCACGAGGCGGGCTACCCATGCCCACCCGGCATGAAGCTCCCCGGAGGAGGATGGCGGCTCAGCCAGATGGGGATCCCGATCCCCCCCATCCCCACCGCCGACCGGCGGTGGGCCGAGATCTACGCCGTCCGCGATGAGCTGACGGCGGAGCAGCAGGAGGATCCCGCCTGGCACCCGGAGAACTCCTCGACGTGGGTGCCTTTCTTCGAGGACCGCCACGAGCGGCAGCTCAACGACTTCCCCGGCCCGAAGGACCTCGCCCCCTCCCGCAACAACAGCGAGGGCCGGAAGGACTGGTGGGGACTCCCCGGCCGCTCCCTCCAGGCCGTCCTCGACCACATCGAGGGCGGTAACGAGCCGCCGCTGCAGGGCCCGGCGAGGAGGGGACGGCGGCACGGATGGGAGCCGAGGAGGATGGCGTGCTCGTCGTCCTCCTCCTCCGACGCAGGAGCCCGCTCCTCGACGCCGCTCGCCAGCGTCATCAAGCAAGAGCCGGCGGCGCCCTCGCGCGGCATCGTCATCAGGGAGCCGGGCACCGGCGGCGGGAGCGGGAGCTCCTCCCGCCTACTGACGCCGAAGCGGGAGCCCGGCACCGGCGTCGTCGGCCGCGCCCTGAAGAAGGCCTTCAGAAAGAAGGCCGTCGTCAAGGAGGAGCCCTACGACGAGGAGGCCGCGACGGCGGCCGCCCTGGCGGCCAGCCTCGACGACGTCCCTCCGGCGCCGGAGGATTTCGCCTGTGCGTGGTCGGCCCGCGAGCACGAGCGGGTGGAGGAGGAGCGCAAACGGCGCGTCGAGGCCGAGCAGCGGGAGGCCTTCGAGCGCTACGGGCGCCGCAGCCGTCGTGCCTCGCCGGAGGTCGTCGTCCTGGACGACGACGACGAGGAGGCCGGCACCAGCACCAGCCGGTGGCTGACGCCGAAGCAGGAGCCAGGCACCGGCGGCGACGGCGAGGCCGGGCGTGCCCCTGCTGCTCCTCCGAGCTATGGCGGCGGCGGCGACTCCGACGACGGGGAGGACTACACCGTCTTCTACAGCCGCCTCGGGCTGTAGACGCCGCCGCAGTTTTTTTTCTTTTTTTTAGTTTTATTGTAAAATATCGCCAAATATCGCTAATTATCACCGAATATTATGAAGTTTCGTCGAATTTTATGAAGTTTCGTCGAATTTGATGAAATTACGTCTTGTTTTCGCCGTACCGTCTGGGGGTCACGACTGGGAACCACTCCAACCGCACGCCATTTTTTTTCGCCGGCGCCCCCCCAGCAGGGCCAAAAAAACGCCGGCAATTCGGCCTGGGGGGGCCAACGGCTGGAGTTGCTCTCAGCTTGGGTGATCTACCGACGCGAGAAATGATAGCTATAGCTGCTCGGTTTATTTGGTGGTGGCACGGGAAATCAAAAATAAAGGTGTAGTCCCGGAGCCGAGCAGGTTGGTATTGTCTATTAAAGCCATGGTGGCTAATAGCTTGAAGATGAAGAAGAATAAAAATGCCAGACTGAAGGTGATAGGATGGACGAGGCCGCCGCGGGGGCTGTCAAATTGAACACAGCAGTTAATCTAGATACCAGGAAGGCCTTGTCGGGTGCTATTATTCGCGACTCAGGAGTACAATTTATGGCAGCATGCAGAACAGAGCTAGATGGAGTAATCGATGTAGCCACAATTGAAGCTCAAGCTTTACGAGAGGACTCCGCCTTGCGGAGAGAATGGGATGCAATCGCCTGTATATTGAAACTGACTCGATGGAGACCGTGCAGGCGCTTGCCGATCCGAGAAACCATAAGACAGTGGGTATATCTTTTTTGGATGACTGTCGAATGATCATGGCAGGGTTTGATTCGACATGCTTGGCCCATTGTCCACGAGAAGGGAACAAGAGCAGCTCACGCTATAGCTAGATCTTTAGATGATTGCATGTTTTGGGCAGCTGACCCGCCTTTGTTTCTCCATCCACAATTGGTGGAAGATGTAACCGTTATCTATCTATCTATTATATACTTAAAACAATAGAAAATAAAGCCACCACATGCTTCCACATAGGCTAAAAAATATTTGTCCATTGATGTAAATCTTAGTGGTTGAGATTAAAAGATCTAAAAGTTACGTACAATGATAGCATGTACACTTTTTATAACCTGACACGTTAATGGGACAATATTCGTTAGAATCTGCACCATGTCCGTGGTTACTATCTGATACGAGGAAAAAAAGAAAGAAAAAAAGGAGTCCAATAGCTGCACGAATCCTACTGCTCCAATGCATGCGATTGGATTATGGGATCGCTGACATCGGTAATCAAGGAAATTTATTTTAAATCAATTGGACTCGGTAACTGCTCACGTGTACGATAAGGACTCTAGAAAAAAATCACGTTACAACTCTACAAATTAATGATGCGCCATCAATTTCTCATTAGGGTAAAGACAACCATGCTAAACTTAGCCAACCTGAAAGAACCAGTTTTGCTAGGGTCTATGCGGGGAGGTCTCCGGTCCAATATGTCATGGAAGAGTAGACAAAATAAAATACCAATGACAACCAACTTTACAAAAATAGTGTCTCTAAAATAGAAATCTAATGCATCTTTTGTCAATGCTAGCAAAATTTAAACGTTAATGGGACAATATTCGTTAGAATCTGCACCATGTCCGTGGTTACTATCTGATACGAGGAAAAAAAGAAAGAAAAAAAGGAGTCCAATAGCTGCACGAATCCTACTGCTCCAATGCATGTGATTGGATTATGGGATCGCTGACATCGGTAATCAAGGAAATTTATTTTAAATCAATTAGACTCGGTAACTGCTCACGTGTACGATAAGGACTCTAGAAAAAAATCACGTTACAACTCTACAAATTAATGATGCGCCATCAATTTCTCATTAGGTAAAGACAACCATGCTAAACTTAGCCAACCTGAAAGAACCAGTTTTGCTAGGGTCTATGCGGGGAGGTCTCCGGTCCAATATGTCATGGAAGAGTAGACAAAATAAAATAACAATGACAACCAACTTTACAAAAATAGTGTCTCTAAAATAGAAATCTAATGCATCTTTTGTCAATGCTAGCAAAATTTATATTACAATGAAGATGTTGAATTACGGGAGGCGCATACATTTTAACGGCTCCAATATATCCTTTTTATATCTCTTTCAATATATTATCATCTTAACAAGAGTTTGGATTTTATAAAAAGAGAAGCAGTGCAAATGTGCAACCTGGACCATAAAGTATAATGCAAGAATATAGAACGATGAAAAAAGTATAACCTTCAAAAACTCAAAACGCATACAAAAAATCAAGTTGTATGAGTATGTGCATAGTGTCTGACACAACGATAGAAGGATGCAAAATCAAGTGAATAAACGAAAGGAATAGCGAGGTAATTTTTGCAGTGTAAAAAGAATGTTTCAGAAGTTTATTCGTTTGCAGGTGGCTAAGGTGACGAGAAGGAATGATGAAGAGAAACAAAATGTGTAAAAGTCGCAATTGCATATCGAATGGGTCGAACCTATTCAAATATTCTATCTGATAACTATCAGTTGTTTGAGGGACAACTTATTCCTCACCCCACATCGAGAATTGTCGACATGATGTTGAGACGGGTCCATGATTCCAACGTTTTATAAAATCTGAAATAGAAATACTACTCCGTACATCCTTTTGCACTAGATGAAAAATTGTACGTCACGATCAATCTGTATTTAGCTTTGTATCTGAAAAAACTAAAGTCGATTGAGAAGTAATAGTTTTTAGCCGACTAAGAAAATATTGTATTTTCGAATAGATGAACAAATCAAGCATTGTGAACAGTCTAATTGATCCATATAAATTAAGAAAATTGACTAAAAAATAGGATTGTCGGCAGACTAGAACGTATCCATGCCTATGGGAAAAATATTTCCAATCTTTTAGCTTGCTTCTTAAAGCATGGCCGAACAGTGCAAATGTGCAACCTGGACCATAAAGTATAATGCAAGAATATAGAACGATGAAAAAAGTATAACCTTCAAAAACTCAAAACGCATACAAAAAATCAAGTTGTATGAGTATGTGCATAGTGTCTGACACAACGATAGAAGGATGCAAAATCAAGTGAATAAACGAAAGGAATAGCGAGGTAATTTTTGCAGTGTAAAAAGAATGTTTCAAAAGTTTATTCGTTTGCAGGTGGCTAAGGTGACGAGAAGGAATGATGAAGAGAAACAAAATATGTAAAAGTCACAATTGCATATCGAATGGGTCGAACCTATTCAAATATTCTATCTGATAACTATCAGTTGTTTGAGGGACTACTTATTCCTCACCCCACATCGAGAATTGTCGACATGACGTTGAGACGGGTCCATGATTCCAACGTTTTATAAAATCTGAAATAGAAATACTACTCCGTACATCCTTTTGCACTAGATGAAAAATTGTACGTCACGATGAATCTGTATTTAGCTTTGTATCTGAAAAAACTAAAGTCGATTGAGAAGTAATAGTTTTTAGCCGACTAAGAAAATATTGTATTTTCGAATAGATGAACAAATCAAGCATTGTGAACAGTCTAATTGATCCATATAAATTAAGAAAATTGACTAAAAAATAGGATTGTCGGCAGACTAGAACGTATCCATGCCTATGGGAAAAATAGTTCCAATCTTTTAGCTTGCTTCTTAAAGCATGGACGGACAAAAAGTAATCTACCGAATCTAACCACTTCCCCAATACATAATAGTATGAACAACGTGACATCATTGTGCATAATAGGATACAAATACTAAAACCGTACATCAAGCTTTTCCAAAATACAAACATTCTATACATATAACTAATCAAACCAAACAAAGGAGAACCACAATATTTATTTGTGACAAGGCTAAAAAATACATTTGTAAAATATATTATGTTAATTCCATATAAAATAAACTATGTGAATTCCATACATGATAGCATATTCGATATTCAAAGTGATTTAAAATTCAAAACTATAGAAATACCTAGCCGCAAATGCGCGGGACATCCTGCTAGTTGAGTAATTAATAAAGGTTACTCATGCGTTAAAAAAAAAGACCAGAGTTGGAATTGCACTGGATATACTTGCAAATTTAGTACGAAGGAATCAACTTTCTTTGCTAAGCTTACGAAAGCAGATGGCTACTAACCACCATGCATACGACCATCGCCTCACGAAAAATATGTAGGGTGCAGTATGATAGAAGGAAAAAAATCACGAACTGTGTCTCTGAGGAGCGACACGGGAAATTGCTGAGAGAAAATTAAAGCTTCTCTCTACTAGTCTTAAGAGCAGATCTGACCAGCCGAGAGTACAGAGCACAACTTAGTCGCACCAGAATAATTTGTTCTGTGCACGCTGACACTTTGAGTTGAATCATAGGCGGTATATTTTCTTCCGCTTCCGTATCGGAGGGCCTCCGATCCACGGCATCCTCCGCCACACCTCGTCGTAATGATGTTGCGGTACCACCAAGCTCTGAACTCTGAAAGGTACGCCCTATGTTTGATGAAGGAGCATGAATAACATACCAACTCTCCCCGCAAAAAGGAGCATAACCACTCCTCCGGCAAGAAAAGAGCATATCAACTTAACATTAGACTTGCTCGGTGTAACTTAACGGACATCACAGAATCACTGATTGTACCTGTTGTTCACCTCGCCGCTGTGGTGGTGTAAACGTGAATAATGATATGGGGGAATAGCTCACGGCTCCAGGCGTGGCCCCTGTTATATTTATATCAGGAGAGTTTGTACAAATACAAGAGTTAACCGTATTGGGTTAGGACTAGACTAGGACCTGTACAATATATCTAACACCCTCTCTCAATCTTAACGGTGTCTAACAAGTTAAGATTGCGTCTACAAGCCTCAAACAATGGTAATGGCAGCGGTTTAGCGAAGATGTCTGCAAGCTGGTCCTTTGAGGAGATGAACTTGATTTGCAGCAGCTTCTGTGCAACCCGCTCTCGCACAAAGTGATAGTCTACCTCTATATGCTTCGTGCGGGCATGAAAGACATGATTGGATGACAAATAAGTTGCTCCAATATTGTCACACCAGAGAATAGGAGGGTGACTCTCTTGAACTCCAAGCTCCTCAAGTAATGACTGTACCCAAATCAATTCTGCAGTTGCATTAGCAAGTGCCTTGTATTCTGACTCTGTACTCGAACGAGACATCGTAGGTTATTTGCGAGCACTTCAGGCGATCAAATTAGGACCATAGAATATGGCGTAACCCCCCGTGGATCGCCGATCATCAGAACTTCCAGCCCAATCAGCATCAGAGAATGCAGACAAAAGGCAGGAGGAGTCTGCTTTGAGATGCAGACCATGAGAGACAGTCAGCTGAACATAGCGCAAGATACGCTTAACCGCAGACCAATGTGTACTGCGAGGAGCATGAAGATACTGGCAAACCTTGTTAACCGCAAAGAAAAGGTCAGGACGTGTGAGTAGAATATACTGGAGACCACCAACTATACTGCGATACTGGGTCGCATCATCATCAGACAAGAGAGTACCATCGGTGGAATTGAGCCTCTCAGTAGCAGCCATAGGCGTAGACACAGAATGACACTGAAGCATCCCAGCATGACGAAGGAGGTCCAAGGCATACTTCTTCTAAGTGAGACCAGTCCCTTGGACACGAGCGAAACCTCAATGCCAAGAAAGAAGTGCAGGGGCCCCAAGTCTTTGACAGCAAACTCAGAGCGTAGACTCTGAACTAGGCGAGAAGCAGCAGTGGTAGATGAACTCACCAAAATAATATCATCCACGTGAACAAGTAGATACATAGTGAGCTCTGGGCGGCGCAACATGAACAAGGATGTGTCCGCTGTGGATGGTGTAAAACCATGAGCACGAAGAGCAGCACCAAGCCGAGCATGCCAGGCGCGCGGAGCCTGCTTCAGACCATAGAGAGCTTTGATCATACGACACACATGCTGTGGCTGTGAAGAATCAACAAAACCAGGTGGCTGACGCATATAAACCTCCTCTTCAAGAACACCATGAAGGAATGCATTTTGAACATCTAGCTGACGAAGATGCCATCCTTTTGAAACAGCCAAGGATAAGAGCAAACGGATAGTGGCCGGCTTGACAACAGGACTGAACGTATCTTCATAATCGAAGCCATACCGTTGCTTGAATCCTTTGGCCACGAGACGCGCTTTGAAGCATTCAATGGACCCGTCAGAGCGTCGTTTGGTTTTGAAAACCCACTTGGAGTCGATGATGTTCAGCCCAGGTCGCAGCGGGACAAGCTGCCACGTCTCATTCCGAAGTAGTGCATCATACTCGAGTTCCATGGCAGAGCGCCAATGGGGAATACGAAGAGCGTCATTATGATTAGTAGGCTCAATAGTCGGATCAGCAATACCATTAGCGTGACAGGCAGCAAACCAGGCAACAGTCCCATCTGTCCGTTGTTTAGGCTGAACGACGCTAGTACGACTTCGCGTGATGATCCTGGACCGACTTGGAACAAGTGGTGGTGCAGCGATGGACGAGGGCGGGCTGGACTCAGGTGCAGACGTCGATGCAGGTGGAGGCGAGCGAGGCGACGCTGTGGATGCAGGAGGCTGCACCACAGGTGCCGACGCTGGCTGGCGAGTCGGCCCAGCTTGACGAGATGGCCCAAGCGGCGACGAGGTGGCAGCCGGCTCGGCCTGTGCATGAGATTGCATGGGTTGACGATCGATGTGAGCATGAGCAGCACGTGAACCAGCAGAGGAATGCGTTGGAATCGCCGTGTCCTGAGGTTCCGAATCCTCAGGAAGCTCAAGATAAGCGCCACGCCCGGTACCTGCACCATGGTTAGGCATCAACAATGGAGAATACGCAACATCTGCAAACTGGTCAATAGAAACAGGAGATGAATCAAGTGGTGAGGACATGGGGACAGATGGTGAATGAGAGAAAGGAAACACATTTTCATCAAAGACAACATCGCAAGAAATATACACACGATTGGACGGAACATGCAAACATTTGTATCCTTTATGGAGAGAACTATAACCCAGGAAGACACACTTTTTAGAGCGAAACTCAAGCTTGTCCTTGTTGTATGGGCGAAGATGAGGCCAACAAGCGCACCCAAACACTTTAAGAAAAGTATAGTCTGGAGACTCATTAAACAATTTTTCAATGGGAGTTTGCATATTAAGAACACATGTAGGTAAGTGATTAATGAGGAAGCAAGCGGTAACAAAAGCATCACTCCAAAACCGGAAAGGGACAGATGCATGAGCTAAGAGAGTAAGCCCAGTCTCAACAATGTGCCGATGCTTACGTTCGGCAGCACCATTTTGTTGATGAGTGTGAGGACATGCAAGACGATGAAGAATACCGCGTTGTTGAAAAAATGTGTTTAGATTGCGGTATTCCCCTCCCCAATCAGATTGAACATGAAGAATTTTGTGACCAAGGAGATGTTCAACATGTGTTTGAAACTTAATGAAGACATCAAAAATATCAGACTTGCGCTTAATAAGATAGAGCCATGTAAAACGACTGTAAGCATCAATAAAACTCGCATAATAATTGTGTCCACTAACAGAGGTTTGCGCAGGTCCCCAAACATCGGAATAAACAATCTCTAAAGATATTAAATTACATGAGCAGACACAGGAAAAGGTAACTGATGACTTTTTCCTTGCTGACAAGCATCACACACTAGAAAGTTTTTATTGGTAGACTCTATGGGAAGCACATGGCGATGAAGAACGTGCTGAACGACTGGAGACGCTGGATGTCCAAGGTGGCAATGCCACTTGGCAGACAACACACGGACACTGCTGAAGGCTGACGTATGTGGGGTGCACCAATGGGATATAATGCACCACGACTCCAACCACTAAGGATGATGTCCCTCGAATCCCGATCCTTCACAAAAACATCATAGGGATGAAACTCGACAAAAACATTGTTATCACGAGTAAGTTTCTTAACGGAAAGGAGATTACTAGTAACTTCGGGAACGTACATGACATTTTTAAGTTTAATTGGTGTAGAAGTATGTGTGGAGATGGATGATTGACCAATTTGAGATATGTGCATACCTGAACCATTGGCAGTGTGGACTTGATCCTTCCCATGGTAGGGCTCCCTCATGGTAAGCCTGTCGGGATCGCCAGTAATATGCTCTGTTGATCCAGTGTCCATGTACCAGCTAGTATCCACGGGCGGCTGCGAGGTAGGGCGGCCGTGGGTTGCCATAGCAACTTGGCGCTCAGTCATGGCGCCATCATTACCAACACCAAGGTATTCACGGTTGAACCGTTTGAAGCACTTTGAGGCAATGTGCCCAAAAATACCACAGAGTTGGCAGACTGGACGAGAGCCATCGTTGCGACAACGATTGTCACCATTGCCACGTGGATCAGCCACCCCTACCCGAGTTGTTGTTGTTGTGGGCGGGCGGCTGCGAGGGGGTCGTGGTTGGCCGAGGCGAGTGTTGCGACGGCTGGCGAGGAGCACCGTTCCCGCCTCCACCTTGTGGACGGTTGCTGCGGTTGCCGGGAAAGGTGGCGTTGGCCTCGGGGTAGGCGTCGGAGGAGGCGCGCCGAGCTTCGATACGTTGCTCCGTGCTGAGTAGGCGCGCATACAGACCGCGTGTAGAGATCGGTGTCTCCCGTCCTTCGACAGCTTCAATGAGGCCGTCGTACTCAGAGTCGAGACCATTGAGGATGAACGACTGATGCATGTAAAATGCATACATGAACTTTCCATTATTATACTCATATTTCAATCATATTTCCATCATATAAGGGTCATATCATGATTTTATGTTGATTTTGGGAATATTTCACAGTTTCACTATTTTTCTGGAATTAACCCTGTACTGGCAGAAAACCCTATTTTCTATATTTTGATGTTTCAGGGACCCAAACGACATCCAAATGACCTGAAAATTTATGGGGATCAGTTTTTGGAAGGAAGAAAGCGTAGGAGGGAAGGAGGCGAAAAAGTGGAGGCCCGAAGGCCAAAAAACATAGGCCCACGCGGCCAGATTCCTTGGCCGCGTGGGACTAGTCATCTGGGCCCTCATGGCTCCGATGCCGTCGATCTTCATCCCCCCAGCTTCGTCTTGACCTAAAACCAACAATAAAAATAGTCCCCCGAGGAGTTTCGCGAGGCGGCGGAGAAACACAAAACCATGAAACAGGAGACAGAAGGCTGCCGCCGGAGAAGATCGGAGGGGGAAACGCCGCCGGAATCACCTCCGGAAGGCTCCTCCTTTCCCCCTCCGGAGTCTCCATCAACACCACCATCAAGACCAGCACGATCTCCATCACCATCTTCATGATCCACTTCATCCCCCTCATAGTTTGAGATTGTTCGAACCCTAGCTATTGTCTAAGTACTATTCTACATGTTTGTGAATTGCTACTTGTCATTGTTTTGTGGGGAGATAATATTTTCAGATTGTGTTGTATCACTTGTACCACTGAATCATATCATGTCTTGGCGTTGTGAGTAGTTCTCTCATGTTCCTGCGGGCATAGGATGAATTGGCAATGATTTTTATATGACATGTGTTGGTATTTTGTCTAGTTTTTATCTTTGATGTAATTCTATGATGGTGTTATGCGAACGTCAACTGCACATCACTTCACCTATATGGGCTCATAGGAGAACACCGTAATGTAATGGAGTGAGGAAGACTTGGGAGAACACGTAAACCTGAGACCGAATCATTAAGTTGCATTATGAGGGTATTAGTATTGGGGACCTTAAAGATTAATGCTATGGTGGGACTTTATGTCTTAATAATTCTTGTGTAGTCATTTACTTGGCCACATGATCCATCATAAGAGGTTTAGTTTATTTATTTAGCTATACCTAATTATGGCTCCGTCCAAAGAAGATTAAAATTTGACAAAATGTTTACCTTGTTGTTCTAGAAATATTTATGCCATGAAGTCTAGGTAGCCCTTGGGAATGTTCTCCACTTATAAGAAACACACACTTGATCTTGTCCTCTTGCTGCATAGAGGAATGGGCTTTCTCTCTTTGAGAGCTTTCACGTGTCATATTTTATTTTCAGCTTTTTACTTTACTGCAAACTCTACACCAAAAACCCAAAAACACTTGCATCATTTAATCATTTTAGTTTGTCTAGTGCATAGATAATAAGAGAAGTGACACTCTTATTTGAGAGGATAAATACTTATACCTTCTACTCCTCGTGGAATCGACACTATACTTACACATTGAAGATTTCAACGATCCCCTATATTTGTTGGTATCAAGACATTTTCTGGCGCCGTTGCCGGGGAGTGTAGCGCTTAAGTTTTCATTCTTGTTTGCGCTAGATATTTATTTTCAGTTTTGGATATACTCTAGTTTACTTTTAGTTTTGCATTTAGTTTAGTTTTACTTTCAGTTATATATGTCAAAAACCCAAAAAAATTAGAAAATGAAAAATACCAAAAAAAAACTCGTGTTATGGGCATAAGTATGGATATAAATGATGCTTTGTTTAGACACTTGAATGCTGCTAAGATTGCCAAGGAATATAGAGAATCAAAGGAAGGGAAAATACTAAAAGGTTTCATGATGGAATTAAATTATATTGCTGAGAAGTTGCTTTTACACCATGATGTAACTTGTATTTTTTGCTCTGAACAAGAAGATAAACATTTTGAATTTCAATGTAGGTTCCATGAAGAATGTGTTATTGCATATTACCATACTGGTGATTATGCTTATTTAGGAATGGAACAAGTAGAGGAATTTTTTACTTTCAAGGCATCTTTTGAATTGCAAACCTTCATTCATGAAAATAAAAGTTGCCCTTGATACGTCTCAAACGTATCTATAATTTTTGAGTGATCCATACTAGTTTTGTTATATTGTCACATGCTTTTACTATCAATTATATCATTTTTATGCATTTTATCGGACTAACATATTGACAAGATGCCCAGTGCCAGTTCCCTATTTTTGTGCTGTTTTTGTTGCAGAAAGTTACTTCTGGAAATATTCTCGGAATTGAACAAAAATTTACGGAGATTTTTATTGAAGAAATGAGGATGGGAGCCAGAAGGGCGACTCCAGGGGACCCACACAGGCCAGGGCGTCCCCCTGCTGCGGCCTAGGGCCCACCCACAGGTGGGACCCGCCCCTGCCCTATGGGGCACCCCTCGGCCGCCTCCGACGCCTATAAAATCATCCCCGATGAAAAAACCCTAACCCCCGAAGGATTTTCCCAAAATACGCAACAGAGCTCCGTCGCCATCGCCGACAAGTTTCAGGGGTTCAGAAGGTCATGTTCCGGCACCCTGCCGGGACGGGGATCGACCGCCGGGGCCATCTCAATCAACACCGTTGCTTCCCGCGATGAGGAGGGAGTAGTCCCTCACCGGGGCTGAGGCTTATACAAGTAGCTATGTGGTTATCTCTCTCTCCCATGATGTGATCTTCGTTGTGATCATGAGCTTTGTTAGTGTAGTTGAATACATGATGTTTCCCTATGTGCAATGGATATGATGTTGCTCAAGTGGTGTTATTTAGTACAATTTCCGGAGCCACCTTTGGGATCATGGTACCTCGGTGACAGGATGGGTGCCGTGTGTGACTCTATGGATAATAGATTGGAAGGATCTTCATCATAAGTTTGTTCTTTATTTGTTGGATTGAATAGATCATGATGTTTCTTGATGCTTGTGTTATTGAAGAAAGAGACTATTCAAGAAATAGGTTGTGGTGTTTGTTAGTACTATCTTTGGATGCGGATAGTGACAGCATGAAGTGTCCATAGATGTGGAATACGAACTTTAAGTTGTGCTTTTCCTAGCCCTACGCAATTCTTATCCTATTTGATCCACAAAAGAATGATCTCCGAGTAACGTCTACCACGCATGTATTTTTGTGGGAACTATCATGTGTTTAATTATGTTAATGATGTTGAGAGTAATCACTAGTGAAAGTATGAAGCCTAGGCCTTGTTTCCAAGCATTGACACACCGTTTTTAGTCACTTTTGTCACTTGTTTGCTTGCTGCCATTATTATTACTGAATTACAAAACCTTGTTTTACCATCCATATTACCCATATTCTAATATCTCTTCGCCGAACTAGTGCACCTATACAACTGACAATTGTATTAGGTGTGTTGGGGACACAAGAGACTTCTTGTATCTTAATTGCAGGGTTGCTTGAGAGGGATATCTTTGACCTCTACCTCCCGTGGATTCGATAAACCTTGGGTTACTCACTTAAGGGAAAATTGCCGCTGTCCTACCAACCTCTGCGCTTGGAGGCCCAACAAGTCTAGAAGAATAGAAGTGTGTAGTAGACATCAAGCTAATTTCTGGCGCCGTTGCTGGGGAGGTGAGCGCTCGAAGGTATCTTCTTTAGATTCTGCAGTTATATCTTTTTGTTTCTTGTTTTTATTTCACTAGTTGGCTTATGGAACGTTGTCCTTTGAATTTGCTTTTTGAGAGTGACCTCTCCACCACTCCCATGGTGGATAAGGTTACTCCACATACTGAATGTATTCCTTTCAAGATACCGATATGGATAATTGATCGTGTTATGAGCAATTGCTATGCAGGAGATGGAGCTACACATCCTAGTTATCATCTACTTTATATCAAAGAGTTATGTGAGTTGTTTGAGATTGCAGGTGTATCAAGAGAGGTAATCATGAGGAAATTATTTTCCTTATCACTTAAGGAGAAAGCATTGGAGTGGTATAGGCTGCTAGACAATTCTTACTTGTTGGATTGGAAGGAGCTTATGTCTCTCTTTTATTCTAAATTTTATCCTCTTCATCAAATTCATCGAAATAGAAATTATATCTACAATTTTTGGCCACATGACGGAGAGAGCATTGATCAAGCTTGGGGGAGATTGAAATCATTAATGCTTAAATGTCCTAACCATGATCTTTCCAAGGATATTATTGTTAACAATTTTTATGCAAGGCTATCTCGTCATGACAAGGAAATACTTGATGCTTCTTCTATGGGTTCTTTTACAAGTAAGAAGATTGATGCTAAATGGGATCTTATTGAAAAGATTCAACAAAACATTGAAGATTGGGAGATCGACAAAGGTAAAGAGTCGGGTATAAATTAGGAGTATGATTGCATTAAGTCTTTTGTTGAAACCGATAGTTTTAATAAGCTTAGTGCTAAGTTTGGACCTGACTCTCATATAGTTGTTGATATCTATAAATCTTTGGCTTCTCATATTAATATTCCTAAAGAGAAATGGTCTAAGCATCATGAACCTTTCAAAGACATTTGCAAACAAAATGAAAATTTTAATGATGATTGCAATAGACATGATCCAATCTCTACAAATAATGTTCCATATAAGCATGTTAATTTTTGTGGAATGCATAGACCTTGTGAAAGCACTCGGGATGAAGAAGATAAATATTGTAAGCAACATAAGCATGAAAGAACTAGCAAATGGCTTAAGGATTTATATAAATTTGCTAGAGAATTAAATGACCTCTATCCTTTTATGTGTGAACTTTGCAATGAAGAAGGTCATTTTAATTTCCAATGCTCGTACTTTAATGATAGAATTATTAGCCAGTTTTGTGATAACATGATCACCTCTAGTCTTTATGATGAACTTAAATTATTTTTGGGGTGTGAAGAGTTATCAGAAAAAACTTCTTGGTTAGATAGTAGTACTTTTGGGAAAAATAGCATTCTCAAGGGAGCTTATCATTATTGTGTTATGAATTGCCGTGACAATGCTTACATTGCAAAAATTAGAAAGAATATCACTTCACCAAAGTATAAAAGGACATATGTTTCTTATGTTGCCAATAATAAAAGGGAGAGATTCTCCCAAGTTTCTCCTGTCTTTTCTAATAATGAATCAGATTATGTGGAGAAGCTCCCTTTCCAACCACTCCCTCCTAAGGTGGTGAAGAAGAAGAGAGGGAGGAGTGAAAATAAAGAGGAAATGGTATCATCCCATAAGCATATTTCTCCCATCATGGTTGTTCCTAATGAGCATGAATAAAAAATTATTGAAGATGATCCACTTAATTGTATTCATTATTATCTTGATGTTAAGTCTATAGGCACTATTTAAGAAGATTAGTTATGCCTGTTACTTATTGTGATGATCATGATTGGGAAAATAATACTACTTATGATCTTGAAAATCTTTTTGGCACCAATTTTGAAAATGATGATATTGATAATTTTGAAAATGATGATGGGTTTGAAAATCCTTTTGGTATTGAAAGTCATGATGATTTGTTTACAAAAATATATGCATGGAAAGATGACTATCCGCTTGCTTATGATGATATTATGCCTCCAATTTTTGATGATTATTGTTATGATAACTATGCCATAAAGAATGATTTTAATCATCCCTACGAGACTCGTCATAATTATTACTCTCCTACTGAACATCATCTTTCTAATACACAATTACTCTATCATGTCCAAGTTCTATATGATAGTCCTACTCTCAATGCTACTAATAATAAAGATTTTACTTATGTGGAGAGTAATAATAATACTTTTATGCATGTGAATCATGAGAAAAATGCTTTATGTGATGGTTATGTTATTGAGTTTTCTTATGATTCTACTGAAAGTTATTATGAGAGAGGGAAGCGTGGTTATATAAATTTTCATCTTATGAAGTTTCCCCTCTTTATGTTGAAGGTTTTAATGTTGCACTTGCTTTGCCTTCCTATGCTTAATGCTTTATGCTCCAATGATTTATTTTCTTACAAGATGCCTATGCATAGGAAGAGAGTTAGACTTAAATGTGTTTGATATTTGCTTCATGATGCTCTCTTTTGCGTTCCAACTCTTATTCTTATGAGAGCATCATTAAAATTATCATGCCTAGCTAAAAGGCTTAAAAGAAAAGCGCTTGTTGGAAGGCAACCCATGTTTTCTTTTCTTTCAGTTTGTTTTTGTTTTTCTTGAGTCGTGAAGTTGTTGCCTCTGTAGCAATTTCATTGTATCTTTTTCTTTTGGTTTTTTGTGTCAAGTTTAGCCTCTAATGCATTGAAAGTGCGAGGTGTTGTTTTGCTGTCCAGAAACAGAATTTTGTCCTTCACTGTTCAAAAATCTAAAAATCCTCTGTATTTTATATTTTTCTGAAATTTTTAGAAAGCAAGTCTGATACTTTTATCTATCTTTCGTTAGTTTTGAATTTTCTGATTTGAGCTACATAAGTGCGTCGAACAACTCGATCTTTACAGACTGTTCAGTTTTTGACAGATTCTGCTTTTATTTGTATTCGTCTCTTTTACTATCGTCAAATATGATACTCTAGAAAAGGAGTGCCACACTGAGGCTTAGTAAACAGTAGCTAATTCCCAATAAAGTTGTTTGCAATTTGTCTTGAGTTGAACACATGTGCATTTTAATTTATGAGCACTAACCCTCTAATCAGTTTATGAGAAGTTTTGTGTGAAGGGAGTTTTTAAGTTACAAATGAGAGGAACATGAAGAAATTGAAGATGGATCAAAGCTCAAGCTTGGGGATGCCCCCATGGCACCCCCCTCTGAATATCAAGAACCATCAAGCGTCTAAGCTTGGGGATGCCCAAGGCATCCCCTCTTCTTCATGGACTATCATGAGATCGTCTTCGTTGAACTAAGTTTTTATCACTTTATATATTATGTGCTATGCTTGGAGCATCTTTTTACTTTCAGTTTTGTTTGTTTGTTTGCTGGTCATATGCTTGTTGGATCCTTGCTTTGTTTGTGTGGGAGAGAGACACGCTCCGCTTTTTCATTTGAATACTCATGCGCTTCGCTTATATCTTGTTGAGTATTCTTAGCTACTGTTTGTTTGCTAGTAAGCTCTCGCTTTCAGCTTTTATCTTGTTTAGAGCTGCTAGTTGTTCATGTTAAACTCTCTTTTTCTTCACTTATATTTGTTTGAGAGTTGCTATGGTTGCTTGTTTAATTTGTTAGAGTGAGAAAATGATATCCATGTGATATTGGAATGAAATGAAATCCTGCATAGTCTTGTAGATCATAGTGTGGATACTTGATGCTTCTCATTTGTTTTGAGATATTAGGATGAATGCTTAAACTTGCTGGTTATTTTAGTGGAATTGATTAGTAAAGAAATACTGTTAAAAACTTGAAACTATGTGGTGTTTCGTAGTTGTTAATTCTTTAAGCTAATCTTTCCATCAAAAGAATTGTTTGGTCAACATTGGAGACGGTGTGGAGCTTTTATGGTTATGATTGATAAATGTCTTATGCTACTCTATTACTAGTTAATTTTAGATGTTTGCTTCAAATACCTTCTTTGCTAAGCCCAAAAATTCGTACTGAGTGTATGGTTCACTCGTGCATCCAAATCCCAAAGCCAAACTATCTTGCCAGCTGAGTCCACCATATCTAACTATGCATGGTATTTCCTGCCATTCCAAGTAAATTAGTCACGAGCTAGATGGTCATCTTTCTCCCTTTTGCTAGCCCAAACATTCCAACAAGTAAAAACTTGTTTCCAACACCTTCAACCCAAGTTTTTCCAGCGAGTCCACCATATCTACCTATTAGCTTTATGCTATTCCAAGTGTGTTTATCATGTTATATGTGTTATCTATACCTCTAAATGAAAATGATGATGTTATTTATTGTAATGGGAAAAGTTGGTTAAAAAGCTCTCGCAAACTTGATGCACACTTTACTTTTATTGCATTCAATAAAGATGAGCCATTGTGATTAATATTATGAAAATAGTGGCTTGATAAATGTTTAAGGTTGGGAGTTAGCCCATATGTGCTGTCACATGCAAAGCTTTCAACATGTTCCATCATTTGTTTAGTTGATATCATGTACTTTTGTTTATGGATGCCTATCATGACGAAATAATGTGGAAATAGAGTTAAGTTTAAATGAGTTTGTATAAATGGTTAGAGAGAAACCTGGGCCGCTAATCTAAGCCATGCATCATTCATGGTGGAAATTTACTTACATGCTATTTTGAACTCTCTGTGATACACCCTACAATAAAAACCTATATCAAGTGGTAAATAAAGAGGGTGTTGAGGTTGTTCATTATGTTTGTTTGTCTTGTTGTTTTCATGTGGGCTTGATCCATATCATGGGACAAGAGGTACCCCAGTTGAGACTCTTGATGATACCATTATTACTTACAATGATAGATAACTTAAACTTGCTTTGTTTCCCAAGTTGAGTAATCATGGTGTAGGTACTTGTATTCAAGGGGCATGAGACATCTAACCTTTACTTTATCAAGGCCACTACTCATATTTGCTTTCACATGTAAACTTTAATCATTCAAGATGCTATGATAGGGGAATGAGAGCTTTACACCAAGTATTACCATTGCAATCAATAACTTAAGTAGAATAGTTTGGAGGATAGATGAAACTCATGCATGTTTGACCTCTACTTATTTATATATCTTTTCCAAAGTGTCCACCTTTTATATTAAGATTTTCATCTGCACTCTATGGACCTCAAGTATGCAAAAGTAAGAATGTCCATATTACTATCTTTTATGTTACACCTTTTGAACTATCATTGAACATCCTTGCATTGAATACTTGATATCACTTTATAAACTGTTTGCATATTGCTACTTCTTTGAAATAATGAATAATTTGACTTTATGTAGAAGTAGCAATCATCTTTTATATCTATGTTGTGATTATATTGCAAAGTTCATGTTAGTTTTATCACTTTCATACTCGAGGACGAGCATGAGTTTAGCTTGGGGATGTTGATGCATCTAAAATGCATACATGAACTTTGCACTATAATACTTATATCCCATTCATATTTGCATCATAAAAGGGGTATATTACTGTTATTTAATGATTTTTGGTAATTAATAATGATTTCCCCTTTTTATGGAATTAATCCTGCGTAGGCAGAAAACCCCTATTTCTTTCTTTATTTGTTTCAGGACCTTAACGACGTCATAATGAGCTATATATTTACGGGGGTCATTATTTTGGAAGGAGGAAGACATTGGAGCGAAAGAAGCAAGCGAAAGGAGGCCGGAGGGCCAAAATAGGGGGCCCCACGTGGCTACAGTACCAGGCCATGTGGGCCCACCTGATTCAGCCCTCGTGGCCCTGTTTGCGTAGATCCTTCGCCCAGAAGCATCCTCGTTACCTAAAAACGCCTATATAAAGGGTCCCCCGACGTTCTTCGAGAGGAGAGCCGCCACAGAAGAGAAACAAGAAACAGAGACCAGGAGGCTGCAGATTGGAGGGGGAAAACTCCGGCGGAGCCCTGCCGGAGAGGTCTCCTTCTTCTCCATTGACATCTCCACCGTCTCCATGATGAAGAGGGAGTAGTCCACCTCTGGACTATGGGTTTGTGGCAGTAGCATATGTATGTCTCTCTCTCTTGAGCTTCACTAATTAGCACCGTATGAGCTGCTGAACATGATTACGGTCACCGTTGTATTACCATTGTGGTGGATCTTTATATGAGTTAATATATGTTGAGATTGCAATGTTATATTTCAGTTATGAAAGTAGGTGCATATTATGTACCCCGTTCTTGTATCCTTGTTATGATCAAGCATGTTTATGAGAGCGTGTGTGGGGGAACGTGTGCATTAGTTGGAGTAACAGGGGTGGTGAAGTGATAAGCTGACAACTTAATATCATGATCCATTGGGTGTTTACCTTACTTTGTTACCTCACTAGGGATAAACCAAAATACCATGTTGTAGGGTAGGAGGAGTGACATGCCTCTACCTAAGACTAGATCCATCATGGGTTTATTTTCACTTCATGTCATTAATTTTAAAGCTATACTCTGATGTTATCTTAATTACTAAGGTGCATGATTTAGTTCACATCTTGGTGTAGTATAAGTGAGACTAATAATCAAAAGGTCTCTATGTTAGGACGTGATGCCCATATAATTAGTAACATGTCATTAACCTTGTTTGCAATCTCATATGTTAAATCTATGTCTACTCATTTGCCACACTATATTAAAGAGAGAGTGCATGTGTGAAACCATGAACCCCGGTCCACTTTTAATCATAAGAAACAACTGTCCAACAACTTTTAAGCATCTTTTACATTCAGCCATTTTTAAATCAGAAAATACAAAAACACTTTTACTTCTTGCATTCACATATAAAAACCCCAAAAATACCATCCATCATCATTACTATCATCCTTGCATACTTATTCACCACCATTGCATTTTTATTTACTGTTTTGCATTCATTATCATCTTAATATCATTCTTACACCTTGTGCTTGACAACCACTTGGTGAGGTTGAGGGCACAAAGCAATCTATTTTGTTTGCAGGAAATCTAGAGAAGGACAAGAAGATAAAACCCACACTACTGATTCCCCGAGAGTTCGATATTAAACCCTCGAGTCACCTTCTTGGGGAAAAACTACCACTTCTACATACTCTGCACTTGGACGCTCAACCTATCCCTAATATATTATCTTCCTTTCAGGGTATCAAGAGTACTTGTTGGCGTTGTTGAGCGAGAAGAACACTCTCATCAATCTCGTCATCACATGTCTCATCAAAAATTAATCTGTTATCACTTACCTACTCGAGGACGAGTAGGAGTTAAGCTTGGGGATGCTGATACGTCTCAAACGTATCTATAATTTTTGAGTGATCCATGCTAGTTTTGTGATATTGTCACATGCTTTTACTATCAATTATATCATTTTTATGCATTTTATCGGACTAACATATTGACAAGATGCCCAGTGCCAGTTCCCTGTTTTTGTGCTGTTTTTGTTGTAGAAAGTTACTTCTGGAAATATTCTCGGAATTGGACGAAAATTTACGGAGGTTTTTATTGAAGAAATGAGGAAAGGAGCCAGAAGGGCGACTCCAAGGGACCCACATAGGCCAGGAGCGGCCCCCTGCCGCGGCCTAGGGCCCACCCGCGGGTGGGACCCGCCCCTGCCCTGTGGGGCACCCCCCGGCCACCTCCGACGCCTATAAAATCATCCCCGACGAAAAAACCCTAACCCCCGAAGGATTTTCCCAAAATACGCAACATAGCTCCGCTGCCATCGCCGACAACTTTTGGGGGTTCAGAAGGTCCTGTTCCGGCACCCTGCCGGGACGGGGATCGACCGCCGGGGCCATCTCCATCAACACCGCTGCTTCCTGCGATAAGGAGGGAGTAGTCCCTCACCGGGGCTGAGGCTTATACAAGTATCTATGTGGTTATCTCTCTCTCCCATGATGTGATCTTCGTTGTGATCATGAGCTTTGTTAGTGTAGTTGAATACATGATGTTTCCCTATGTGCAATGGATATGATGTTGCTAAAGTGGTATTATTTAGTACAATTTCCGGAGCCACCGTTGTGATCATTGTACCTCGGTGACAGGATGGGTGCCGTGTGTGACTCTATGGATAATAGATTGGAAGGATCTTCATCATGAGTTTGTTCTTTATTTGTTGGATTGAATAGATCATGAGGTTTCTTGATGCTTGTGTTATTGAAGAAAGAGACTATTCAAGAAATAGGTTGTGGTGTTTGTTAGTACTATCTTTGGATGCGGATAGTGACAGCATGAAGTGTCCATAGATGTGGAATACGAACTTTAAGTTGTGCTTTTCCTAGCCCTACGCAATTCTTATCCTACTTGATCCACAAAAGAATGATCTCCGAGTAACGTCTACCATGCATGTATTTTTGTGGGAACTATCATGTGTTTAATTATGTTAATGATGTTGAGAGTAGTCACTAGTGAAAGTATGAAGCCTAGGCCTTGTTTCCAAGCATTGATACACCGTTTTTAGTCACTTTTGTCACTTGTTTGCTTGCTGCCATTTTTATTACTGAATTACAAAACCTTGTTTTACCATCCATATTACCCATATTTTAATATCTCTTCGCCGAACTAGTGCACCTATACAACTGACAATTGTATTAGGTGTGTTGGGGACACAAGAGACTTCTTGTATCTTAATTGCAGGGTTGCTTGAGAGGGATATCTTTGACCTCTACCTCCCGTGGATTCGATAAACCTTGGGTTACTCACTTAAGGGAAAATTGCCGATGTCCTACAAACCTCTGCGCTTGGAGGCCCAACAAGTCTACAAGAATAGAAACGTGTAGTAGACATCAGCCCTATAGCTAATTAATTTGAAAGAGAGATAGATTTTATGTGAAGAAGCTTGGAAGAGGAAGTATGTGAAGAAGAGGATAAAGACCTAAGCTTGGGGATGGCCATGCAGCCCCAAGAGGAGGACAATGAAGAGCAAAATGATGAAGAAAATGATGAACAACTAGAGAATGAAGAGAGGAAACTTCCACCTTCACCACCTATGGATGAGGGTAACACTCAAAATTTTGCTGATGATAAACTTTGCTTTTATGATTCTGATGATGAGGAGGACTATCAACCTATGCCTAATGAGAACATTATTGATAATAATTTTAAAAATGATAAGGAGTATGGTTTAGACATGTTTTATGATAATGCTCTAGATGATGGTCCTATTTTGCTTGATAATCCTCCATGTTTAGAACTTGTTACCAAATTATATGGGGATAAAAATGATATACTTGCTGCTTGTGATAATACTCTCACTCATGAGAGTCCTATTTTATTTCTGAACTCTCCTATTCATACCATGGAGGAGAAGCTTTTATATGTTGAAAAGTACTTATGTGGGCTGAAATCATCTTGCACTAATAACCATTTCACCCATAACCATCATGTTTATGGTGCTTCTTGCAATTATTTTGAGAGAGGAAAACATACTAATAGCTCACTGATAGTTTTAATAATCCTCTATATGTCCCTAAGTTTTAATAATCCTCTATATGTCCCTAAGTTTTATCACATTTGCTTCCACTACTTGTAACTATTATGAGAGAGTAAGAAAGACTTATCTTTATGTTTCTATGTTATTTAAAATGCAATGTACTGATCATTACATGCATTGGTTACCACAAAATTGCTGCTATTTATTCATATATAAAATGCCAATGCATAGGAAAAGAGTTAGACTTAAAAGTTCATGGTTTAATGTTTTGTGGTGTGCTCTTTATGCTTTTATTTTCTATTTAGTTTGGGCACACCTTTATATATTGAGAACTTGCAAAATAACTTTACCTACTGTTTTCTAACAATTAGTTTAAGATTTTCACTTTATATAAAATTTGGGAAAGTAAATGAGAAGGATGAGTAACGGAGATGTTGGGGTCGACCTTGAACATGTGTTGTTCATGCCAATGGAACCATTGCAAAGTCTCTATCATTAAAACTTTTCCCAAAGCTAAAACCAAATAAAAATAGAGTTTTATGTTGTATATATTTTCTTCTTCTTTTGCCTTTTTGCTCAATCAAAAACAACAAAAATATTTTTTTTCTTCTTTGTTTGTTTCTCTTGAATCTTTCTTGGTTCTTTTTGCTTCTTTTTGATTTCTTCAGTTTTATTTTTGGTTTTTGAGTCAAGGTGCTTGTTTACTACTGTAACAAAACCTTTGTATCTTATTTTTCATCTTTATGGCAAGAATAACCCCTTTTGAGAGGTAGGATTAAACAATAGCGATTTGCTGTCCAGAAAACAGATTCCTGAGCTTCACTGCGAAACATGTATAAAATCACAGAAGAGAAATTTTGACTTTATATTTTACGACAGAAATATTAAGTTATTAATACACATTTCATTAGTTCAAAGTTTTCTGATTTAAGCAACGTAAGTTCCTCTGAAAATTCACTCTTTACGAGCTGTCCAGTTTTTGACAGATTCTGTCTTTATTTTGCATTACTCTCATTACTTGTGTTTCGTGTGGTTCTATTTATCAAAGAGCAATACACAACCATAGTAATATTAGCTAATGTGTAGAATAAACTTATGATATGTCTTTACTGTACCTATGAGGATTTCATTTATGGAGACACTAACCCCTCTAATCAAGTTTTATGTTAAGTTTTGTGTAAAGAGAAATTTTCAAGTAGAAGAGTTGAGGGTGATGAACAAAGATCAAGAGGGACAAACACTCAAACTTGGGGATGTTACCCCTAGGCTCACCCTACATATATCAAAAAAGTACAAGAATTTAAGCTTGGGGATGCCAAGCCACCTCACTCCAATCATCTTAATAACAAGTAAGTAAGCCTAGATATATGGCTATAAAGAAAGCGCTTTACGGGAGGCAACCCGGTTGTTTTTATTTTTGATTTTCTTTGTGTCCTCTTTCTTTAACAAGAGACTTAGTTTTTAGTTTTGTTTCTGGAATTTTTAATAAAGTGCCAAGTTTTACCCATTTTGGTATGAAAAAGTTGCTATTTGATTTCGGAGATTTTATTCCAGCACGAATATGTGCACGGTATAATTTTTATTTCCTAATTTTTAATTTCGAATGAGCTCATATTTTTACTGTAACTGCAACTTTTCATTCTCTGTATGCCTGAATTTGTTCAGAATTTTTAGACATGGTTAAGTCAGGTATAAAAATGCGTTTCGCTGCTGCTAGTTTTCTGGACAGATTCTGTCCCATATTGTTTGATGCATTCTTTGAACTTTTAACATGAATCTTGTTGATCCAATTAAGTTTATAAGTAGGCATACAACATTATACACTCTCTGGACATTCATATGAATTTTTGTCTAAGAATTATATGCAGCAAGTAATGCATTTATTTATCACTACTAATGTCACCCCACAGAAAAGAAATGGGAGAAACAGTGTTTTGAAGTTTTTTCACAGGGATTAGAGGAGATGCACCAAGAGCTATCCAAGGATGGTGAAGACCATAAGCTTGGGGATGTGAAGACAACCCCACTGGACCTACACACTCTCGGTTTGCACACGTCTAACTTCTGTTTTTCGATCAATACACTTTATCGCATAAACTTGGAGCGTCTTTTGTTTGCTTGTTATGTTAGTTTAGTTTTTGTTTTGAGACCACCACTATCATTTATATATGAGAGAGCTACTGAAAGTTTGGGTTGAATAAAGTTGGATGCTATTAAAAATATTGGGATAGGGATGTTGAAGTTGATTTAAAAAGATACATATAGTTGCATAATTCATATGTTTTATCAAGATAGGGATGCTACTGAAAGTTTGGGTTGAAAAAAGTTGATTTAAAAATATTAGTATCAATTTGCAAGTGTTTTATCAAGAGCTATCTTATATTAATGTTTAGATGCTGAATGGTACTTTACTTGTTTTAACATGAATTGATTAGTTCTATGGACACTTGTGCATGCATTTAGACGGTCAACTTTCTCCCTTTTGCTAGCCCAAAAATCTCAACAAGTAAAAACTTGTTTTCCAACACCTTCAACCAAAGTTTTTCTAGTGAGTCCACCATATCTACCTATTAGCTTTATACTATTCCGAGTATGTTTATCATGTTACTTTGTATTATCTATACCTCTGAATTAAAATGCTTATGTTATTGATTGTTATGGGAGAAATTTGGTTAAATAGCTCTCACGCCTTCCCTATTGCACTTAATACACATGAACCATTGTGATTAAAATTGTGAAGTTGTGAGTTTGACAAGAGTCTTGGTTGCTAGTTAGCCCAAATGTGTTGTCACATGGCAAGCTTTCAACATTGCACTAAATTATATTTAGTTGATATCATGTACTTTTGTTTATGGATGCTTATCATGGTGCCAAATAAATGTGGAAATTTAGTAGGTTTAAGTAGTTGTATAAATGGCTAGAGAGATACCTGGGCCACTAATCTAAGCCATGCTGTCATGGTGGAAATTTACTTACATGCTATGTGAACCTTCAGTGATACACCTCACAATAAAAAGCTATACCAATAGTAAATAAAAAGGGTGTTGAGATTGTTCCTTATGTTTGTTTGTCTTGTCATTTTGACATGGGCTTGTTCCATGTCCTGGGACAAGAGGTACCCCAGTTGACCCTCTTAATGACGCTATTATACAATGCTTTTGCTTGAACTTGCTTTGTATCCCAAGTTGAGTAACACCATGGTGTAGGTACTCATATTCAAGGGGCATGAAACTCTCAACCATTTCTTTGTCAAGCACACTACTCATATTTGCTTTCACTTTAAACTTTAATCATTCAATATGCTATGATAAGGGGTAATGAGAGCTTGATACCTATAAATACCACATTGCAAACATTAACTTAAGTAGAAGTATTTGGAAGTTAGATGAAACTTGTTCATGTTTTTACCTCTACTCATAGATATCTATCCAAAGTGTCCACTTTTTATATTCAGTTTTATATAAGAGTACTCTATGACCATTATAGGATGTTTTTACTTTTCATTACGCATACATGTGGTCCATAGTACTTTCTTCTATGTTGCACTTTGTGAATTATCATTGAACATCCTTACATTGAATATTTGATATCACTTTATAATCTATCTTGCATATTGCTATTCCTTTAAAGAATGAATCATTTTACTCTATGTAGCAATAATAATCATCTTTGATATCCATTGTTAGTATTAAAATGCAAAGTCCATGTTAGTTTTATCACCTTCATACTCGAGGACGAGTATAGGTTAAGCTTGGGGATGTTGATGCATGTAAAATGCATACACGAACTTTGCATTATTATACTCATATTTCAATCATATTTGCATCATATAAGTGTTATATCATGATTTTATGTTGATTTCGGGAATATTTCACAGTTTCCCTATTTTTCTGGAATTAACCCTGCACTGGCAGAAAACCCTATTTTCTATATTTTGATGTTTCAGGGACCCAAACGACGTCCAAATGACCTGAAAATTTACGGGGATCAGTTTTTGGAAGGAAGAAAGCGTAGGAGCGAAGGAGGAGAAAAATTGGAGGCCCAAAGTCCAAAAGACATAGACCCACGCGGCCAGATTCCTTGGCCGCGTGGGACTGGTCATCTGGGCCCTCGTGGCTCCGATGCCGTCGATCTTCGTCCCCCCAGCTTCGTCTTGACCTAAAACCGACTATAAAAATAGTCCCCCAAGGAGTTTCGCGAGGAGGCGGCGGAGAAACACAAAACCACGAAACAGGAGACAGAAGGCTGCCGTCGGAGAAGATTGGAGGGGGAAACGTCATCGGAATCACCTCCGGAAGGCTCCTCTTTTCCCCCTCCGGAGTCTCCATCAACACCACTGTCAAGACCAGCACCATCTCCATCACCATCTTTGTGATCCACTTCATCCCCCTCATAGTTTGGGATTGTTTGAACCCTAGCTATTGTCTAAGTACTATTCTACATGTTTGTGCATTGCTACTTGTCATTGTTTTGTGGGGAGATAATATTTTCAGATTGTGTTGTATCACTTGTACCACTGAATCATATCATGTCTTGGCGTTGTGAGTAGTTCTCTCATGTTCCTGGGGGAATAGGATGAATTGGCAATGATTTTATATGACATGTGTTGGTATTTTGTCTAGTTTTTATCTTTGATGTAATTATACGATGGTGTTGTGCGAACATCGACTGCACATCACTTCACCTATATGGGCTCATAGGAGAACATCGTAATGTAATGTAGTGAGGAAGACTTGGGAGGACACGTAAACCTGAGACCGAATCATGCAGTTGCATTATGAGGGTATTAGTATCGGGGACCTTAAAGATTAATGCTATGGTGGGACTTTATGTCTTAATAATTCTTGTGCAGTCATTTACTTGGCCACATGATCCATCATAAAAGGTTTAGTTTATTTATTTAGCTATACCTAATTATGGCTCCGTCCAAAGAAGATTAAAACTTGACAAAATGGTTACCTTGTTGTTCTAGAAATATTTATGCCATGAAGTCTAGGTAGCCCTTGGGAACATTCTCCACTTATAAGAAACACACACTTGAGCTTGTCCTCTTGCTGCATAGATGATTGGGCTCTCTCTCTTTGAGAGCTTTCACTTGTCATATTTTATTTTCAGCCTTTTATTTTATTGCAAACTCTACACCAGAAACCCAAAAACACTTGCATCATTTAATCATTTTAGTTTGTCTAGTGCATAGATAATAAGAGAAGTGACACTCTTATTTGAGAGGATAAATACTTATACCTTCTACTCCTCGTGGGATCAATACTATACTTACACATTGAAGATTTCAACGATCCCCTATACTTGTGGGTATCAACGACGCAAACTCCGAGTCGCGAAGAGGCTGTCCAATGGAAGCTAGGGTATCCGTGGCAGACTTGATCTGGTGGAAGAAGGCCGACGCGGAGAGGTCGTGTTTCTTCATCTGTCCAAGCTGGTTCCTGATCTGAGTGGAGCGGTCATTGGACTCCGAACCAAAAATTGTGGTGAGCGTCGTCCATGCGTCATACGCCGAGGTGGCGAAGAGGACCAGGCCGGAGACCGCCGGCGTGAGAGAGGAGATGATTGTTGCTTGGTCCTTCTCAATCCACGCGCGGTACTCCGGGTTCTGTATGATGGCCATGCGGCCTCCTTCAGCCGGGATCGAGAGCCGCTCCGGCGGACACGGCAAGGAGCCGTCGATGAAGCCGAGCAGCGAGCGGCTGCGGAGGAGCGGAACGATCTGCGCCCGCCAGAACAGGAAGTTGTCTTGGGCGAGCTTGACCGTCAAGAGATGCGCGAACTGGAACGGCGCAAGCGACGTAGGCATGATGGACGACGACGAGGATGCACCAGCAGCGTACATGCTGCCGAGTGGAGGCGTCGAAGAAGACCCAAAGCCATAGGCAGCGGGGTTGAAGGCAGCTTGAGGTGGGGCAGAGAAGCCCGAGATCGGGCCCCAGCTACCGGAGATCGGGCCCGGGAGGCTCGGGATCTGGCCGGAGAAGGGAAAGCCAAGGGCTCCCATGGTGGCCGGCGCCATGGTGGAGTTGATGAGGGCGTCCATGTAGAGAGAAGACGCAGCGAGGGAGCAAGTCACAGGCGCGGAAGATGACGCGAGGGCACCCGATGCAGGTGCAGCCGAGGAAGACGAGTTGACCGGAGCGCAAGAGGAGATCATGGCGGCAGACATGTCGGTGGCAGCAGAAGGATTCATGGCGGCGGGCTAGGGTTTAGGATCTCTCGTCGTCTGATACATAGTTACGGCTTAAAACTTTATCATTCGACATTCATCCATACTATGGTATCAGAGCCAGGAGGTCTCAAGTTCAAACCCCGGCTTCCGTACTATTTAATACAAAAATAGTTACGGTCTCCCAACTACTCCACGTCTAGTGTCTTACCGATTGTCCAGCCTAGACGTGAGGGGGAATGTTAAATATATTACCTAGCCCTTTCCATCAGTTCAGACTTTTGGATTATTTGGCTAGTACACCAATTCAATAGGTGGGATGTCTAGATGTGGGATGGGCGGGATGCTGGGCCCAACTATCCAGTTCCGATGGCTGCGACACCGGACATCGCGATCGCTTCACGACGGCCATGTAAGCAGCGTGGCGACCCCGGATGGCGGTTTTTTGGATGTTGTGGTAAGCTAGGAGGTGTCGGCGCGCGACAAACCTAGGCACATGCACCAAGTTCCGTCGAGCACGTGGGGTCGGCGGTCTACGTGCGGGGTGGCCTCACCGGCCTCGTGGGACGGGCTTGTGGTTTGCGACTTACTACCGGTGAAAACTTTGCCATCGTCAATGATCAGGACATAGGGCAACGACGACGCTCTTGGGTTCTGCATCCTTCTTAGAGGCATCATCGGGGCGGTGCTCTTGCTTCTCCGCCAGGAACCTCTGGTGGAAACCCCAGATTTCATGCGGGGTCATGTGAGGGCGGTGCTTAAGCGTCGTATTTCCTTGCGGCCTCGTTTTGGATGTTCTGCTTGTGGTGGATGGAGGCGAGTTGTTTTGAATCCTTCAGCTACTTTCAGCGAACATGTGGATTCAAACTTCAAACCTAGGATCTGTAGGTGAAAACCTTGCATTGGACGTTCTTCCCTTCCAAGGAGGAAAACCTCCCAAGGCATCCGCCCCTCCCCGGCCCTATATAAGGAGAGGAGGGGCAGCCCCTTCACTCCATGCCTTGTACTGAAGGGTTGCGGCCTGCTCCTTCTCCTCCTCCCCTCTCTCTCTCGTATTCTCCACCATACATCGTAAGGCTGCTAGTGCTCCGGCTTCTCTTCCTCATGGATGGCGGAGCGCTACTGGATTGTTGATCACGTACACGTGGATACCAGCGAAGGGATCATACCTATGATCCTAATAAGAAGACTGAGAGGAATACAACGATCGAGTTGACGGGGATCTGAATCAATGGATCTTCACCAACAATCTAGTTCGGCTACACATATTGTTGGTTTAGATCGAGATCTATCCTCACTTCCATCTTCATATGTTAGATTTTAGGTTGTTCGTTTTGGACGATTTTTTCCATACACGATTTCCAACAACGGTGACGGTGATATTGTTTACTTGACTCCTAGTTGAAGTACCAATTAAGGAAGACTCAAGCAGGTATTGTACTCCATCATCACATTCCTACCTCTATGATGTTCAGATCAGACACTTGCATATTCTGAGGTTGCAATCTGAATTGTCATAAAATTTTGATATAAGGGGAGAACTAATTAGTTTTAGGTTTTATTGAGTGGTACCATGGAAGATGTATCTATCATTTACTACCTCTGTTCCATAATATAAGCCTTTTTAGCAAGTTAAACTAACTTGCTAAGAAGGCTTACATTGTGGAACGAAGGAAGTACTATTTAAGTTCATACCGGAAATTCAATTCGGCTTCCAGGTGCACATGCTCCCTATACCTAAATAACACATTTTTTAATGTTGAAAAATTATGAAAAAAATATTAACGCATCTATCGTGACATTTTGTATGCAAACATAAAGTTTTACGAAAAAACGACATTTTTTGTGTGCTACGTAAAAAGACGAAAAAAGTGTCTTGTGAAAAGCGTTAGTTTAGCATCAAAATTTGTCTTTTTTACACCGGCCGCATAAAAAATCGGTTTTTCATGAAACGACTTTTGAAACACATATGATGCGAAGATGTACGCGCAAACATTTTTCTAGGATTCTTTTGACATTCAAAATTATGAATAAAATGTATTTGAATGAAAGGGTGCATCTACACCCAGGTGCCAAAATGTTGCCCTAGTTTATACTCTTTTTTTTACATAAAAGGCTTATTCACCCGTCATTAAATTAACAATGCCCTTAATGGTTAAGGGTACATGTAGAACCAATGTTGGGCTTACCTGCTTACAGTATAGCACTCACAAAGGTAGAGAGACACCCTAAAAAAATAAGAAAACTTTGACTTAGCATGTAGTTCTTGATCCTTCTTATTTTCCTGAATTACCGGTGGTGTGGCATTAATTTAGCGTGCCACTAGTATTTGCCACCTATAAGCACTTTCCTACTAATGAGATAACTAGTTGTTTGGGATAATTATCCCACATCTAGACGTTGTTAGTGTAATTTGTTTCGTGTATTATTATATCTGCATATGGTGTAAAAAAGGGAGGGGTTACCATAAAGAAATCGGGGGTTATTGGACAAAAATGCTTGTACAATTAAAATTGGTGTGTGTTAGAGAATATGCTATATTCAGTTGCTGTGAAAATATGCAAGAGATGGGATTTGTTCCGAACTTATCTTGTACTCGAACTTGATCCACTGTCCAACACTATATATATACATCAAGAGGTTCAATACAACATCCAACATATTACGTCAATTCTAATGCATATTTTGTAATGGTATATACCAGATGTTGTTCAACCCATAGCTAGTCCACCTGGCAGGTTGATTTTGGAGGTCTTTTTTTATCTCATAGATTTGTTTCTCTCTATCAGTCACTTGAATGAAGTCCTTTTCGGGTTCGGTTGAATCCGACTTGAGCCGTCCACCACCCATCTTGTTTGCAAGTCTCCATAAGGACGAGGGAATCGTCTCAAGTTTGGCCGACCTGATCCATGCTCGGCTCACTTATCGAGTCAATCACTAGCCCACGTCCTACCCCTGAGTCGAGAGTAATACCCATGACCGGAGGCACCCATCGGGTTCAAGTTTATACAATCAATAAATTGGGGTCCTAGGATACTTACAAGGTATGATCTATGGTATTTTCAAATTTTGCTAGACAAATAAAGATATACTCCATTGTTTATTTATTTTTATGGTTGACATTCAATATACGAATAAAAACAATTTGCCACCCTGGGGTCAAGACGACCACCCATACCCTATTCATTCGGGTCGGGGCCCATGGGCGAACATACTATACCCATGGGTCGAATTGCCACCCTTATCCTTCTGGCTCTTCTTCACCAAGCGTGTGGAAAGTCGGACATGCCACACAAGGGACAACTTCACACGTCTTTGTCGGCTACTCTCATTTGTGCACCAACGTTTAGACGTGAGGGGTAGTGTTAAAATATATTGCTGATCGTTTTCCATTAGTTCGTACTTTTGAATGAACTTATTGACACATCAGTTCACTATAGTATTAGAGTGTTTAAAATGTATCAACCACGGTATTTGAGAAAATATTGGGCAACGTATTATTTAACGGTTTTGTTAATTCCCAGTTGCTCAGTAAAGTCATTCACCCTCGCATTTGCCTCACGGTTCGTACGTGACAAGTTACAAGTTGAGTTAGTTTCCTCAGTTGTAAGTGGGGTTGGAACTCGGAAAAATACTCCACACTGTTAGATTTGCTTCTTAATTCGTGTTCATTATGACTTGCAACTTGAGTTACAATTGAAATTTAATGACATCACCTAATTCAGAATTAACTTAATTTTTAGTCATCTAAGAATTGGCCAACACCCATTATTTAACACTAATATTTTGGATCCCGCGTCTAAGTCCTAGTTTGAGCCTAAACGTGAAAGAGAGTGTCTTAGCCCATACTTCTTCATGAGTTTGGGCTTTGGACTTTTGGGTGAAAAAAGCAATTGCAATGTCTGACTCGGGCCTTCATAACCCTCTACATTGAGCCCGTATGAGATGAAATTCCATCGTCTTGTTTCATTTTCTATGAAAACTTTGCCTTCGTTTACCGTTTTACATCCGGTTCTTTGCAGCAGCAAGAGGCCAATGCAGCAACGAATCATTTCAGGCAGCGGACAGCAATCTTGCCAGCTGAACCGACGTACATGTGACAGGAGAGCTGAACTCACAAGTGATCGATCAGATCCACGTCCATTGGCTCGCTGGGTAGCTCGACGCCAAGCAACTTTTCCCTTCCACCAGATCAATAGCAATGACTCCATGAGATCACCGGGAAAGTTCCACCGCGCGGCGGCCATGGACGGCCACTGGACCTTCCTACATAGCTTGGACACACTACGCATAGCCCTACTACACAAAGCCAGAGTCAGGTCCATCCATCTAGCTGATGCTGCCCAGGTGCCAATCTTATATACAGTAGTGTTCATTCAGTCTTCAGTTCAGTACGTGGCTTTCTTCTCCTCTATGCTTGGCCTTTTAATGCTTTACATCGGCGAGGCACCTGAAGATTTCTGTGGACCGCGGAAACTACCTGCTCAATTTGCTTTGCGTTGCTTTGCATGCATCTCAAGTTAAAACTGACAATATCACTGTCAGTGCATCACATCCCACAAAGCTCTGATTATGTTGTTGATGCCGTTGTTGTTTACCACAACCGCTAATTATGCTCCTTGATGATGATTACTGGCCAGCACTAGCAAAACTCCTTTCTACGCATATATATATTCAGCGTGGATCAAGCAGTTTTGATAGGGACACGTACAGAAAAGTGCTCCGGCCTGCAACAGGCAGGCGCGTACTTCCTCGTATCTCAGTAAAGATTCTTCTTATCTTACTGGAGTAGCATCATGATCGATCAGATCAGCATCGTACGTGTTTGTAGATCTCCACTTGTTCTCTGGCCCATCGATCTTCGTCGTCGCCTGGACATAACCGGGTCCTCCACACTGAGCGACTGATAGTGATTACGACTACTGTTTGCTAACAAGTATGTATAGTTCTTCAGTTTGGCCCTGCCTGCAACCCTGTCATTCCTTGTCTTTCTTGCACGGAGAGAGCTCCTAGTTCTGCAGCCCTCTCCGAGCCCGACTCCAAAGGCTTTTTGTTTTCTTTCGATTCCTGTTTAGTGGCACCCAACAAAGATAAAGGATGGAGTTTGTTCAGGTTCATGATGCATGACTGCTAGATGCTCCTGACATACATTGATCGGCAGAGCAGTCTAACCGATCGAAGACCAGTGCTGGTAGTAGGAGAGAAGAGGCGCCGCTTACAAAATCAACGACACACTCATCAAAGATTCAACTGTGGCATATGCCGCCGAAGCCGAACAAGAGGAATTGTGGGCTATTGGTACGCGGCGATAGAGCTGCAGTGTGCAGAGGAAGCAGATCACTGAAACGAGATTCTTCGCCCCTCCGTCCATGGCATCCGCGCAAGTCCCCCGGTCACACGGACGGACAGACGGACGTCGACCTGCCGGACTGTGCGGCGAGCACGGAAATATTCCCCTCCCCGCTGCGCTGCGCGCGCGTCAGCGGATGCCGTCACGTACGGTTGACATTGTAATCCTGTCGTCCCTGTATCTAGCTAGGTAGTTTTAGTTTTTCAGAAAAACACAAACACCGCGTGCGCACGAGTCTGTTCGTGTCATGACCGGTTCTTCCTTCTTTGTAGCTAGATACAGCTGCTGTGCGCGTATCGTGGGATGGCACGAGGTCAAGCGCGCATGGTGGCACCGCTAGGACGTGGACGAGTGGACGTGGGATGGCACGGCCGCATAGCTCGCACACGATCCTGTTTTGCTTTCGTATAAGTAAGAGAGAAAACGGAAAACGCTGCAAGCAGTACCAGCATAAAAACCACTGTCTCCCGCGTTCCTGGGATCATGTCCAATGGTGGCGAGCGGACGCCGGCATCCGCCACGGACGGGGCGGCGCGTTCACCCGCACGGGAGCGAGGACGGAGCAGAGGACGGAGCGTGGTCAGGAGGGGCGGCAACGAGGTCGTCGTCCACGAGCGCGTCGTGCAGGAACGCATGAACTACGGCGCCAACATCGTCTACCCCACCCTGACGGCGACGAACTACATCGAGTGGGCGCTGGTGATGAAAATCAACCTGCGTGCGCAAGGCCTGTGGGAGGCGGTGTCCGGCATGGGCGAGCTGGGCGATCGCGAGGACATGGCGGCGCTCTCAGCGCTGCTACGTGCGGTGCCTCCGGAGATGGTACCGGTTCTCGCGGTGAAGGAGACGGCGGCAGACGCGTGGGAGGCGATCAAGCTGATGCGCATGGGTGTGACCCGTGCCCGGGAGGCGACGGCGCAGCGGCTACGGAAGGAGTTCGAGCAGATCGCCTTCAAGGACGGCGAGACGCTCGACGCGTTCGGCATGCGCATCACCAACCTCGCCAACAACCTGCGTTCTTTGGGTGACACAGTTGAGGAGGTAAAAATAATTCAGAAATTTCTGCGTGAGGTCCCCTCTCAGTACTCGCAGATCGCGTGCTCGATCGAGACGCTCCTCGATCTCAACGGCATGAGCGTTGAGGAGCTGATCGGTCGTCTCCGCTCCGCTTCGGAGCGGTGCTCGATCGGCAACGCGGAGGGGGCAGGGAGCCAGCTGCTCCTCACGGAGGCGGAGTGGATCGCACGTGGGAAGAAGAAGGAGCACGGACAGGGTTCTGGCTCGAACGGCGGTGGCGGAAAGGGCAACGGACGCGGCAAGCAGCAGAACCGCGGCGACGATCGCCGTGGTCCAAACGGCGGCCGCGACATGTCCAGAATCAAGTGCTACAACTGCAACAAATTTGCAGGGCACATATCGCGGGACTGTCCAGAACCGCGACGCGAGCGCAAGGGACAGCACCAGCAGCCGCAAGGACGTGCACTCGTGGCGAGAACAGAGGAGGAGGATCCAGCCCCCCATCTCACACGAGCGTGTGTGATCAGCGACGACGACGATCCCTCGCTGCTGATGGCTGCCGTCGGGGACGAGCAGCTGCACGTGGCGCGCACGGACGCGCCGATGCCGGTCATGACCGGCACGATGGAGCGCGTCAACCTCGTGGAGAACCGCGTCTTCCTCACCTCCGCAGACCAGGACAACGACACGTGGTTCCTGGACACTGGTGCCAGCAACCACATGACCGGGCACCGCGACGCGTTCACCGAGCTGGACACCACCGTCGGCGGCACGGTGAAATTCGGCGATGGGTCCGTCGTGGAGATCAAGGGACGCGGGACAATCCTGTTCGCCTGCGGCAACGGCGACCACCGAGCACTCACCGACGCGTACTACATCCCGCACCTAAGGAGCAACATCATGAGCCTTGGGCAGCTCGAGGAGAACGGGTGCCGCATCGATTTGTGCAACGGGTTCCTGAAGCTGTTCGATAGGCGTCAGAAGCTGCTCGCTAAGGTGCAACGGGCGCGCAACCGCTTGTACATCGTCACGCTGGACATCGTGAGGCCGGTGTGCCTTGCGGCGGTGCACTCCGACAACTCCTGGAGGTGTCACGCACGCTACGGCCACCTCAACTTCGATGCTCTCAGGAAGCTTGCACGCCACGGCATGGTGCGGGGACTGCCGCACATCGACCACGTCAAGCAGCTCTGCGATGGCTGCCTGGTCGGAAAGCAGCGCCGCGCACCGTTTCCTCAGCAGGCGAAGAAGAGCGCAGAAAGCATCCTTGATCTGGTGCACGGGGATCTGTGTGGTCCCATCACGCTGGCGACGCCTGCCGGAAAACGCTACTTCTTGCTCCTCGTCGACGACAAGAGCCGGTACATGTGGCTCACGCTGCTGTCGACCAAGGACCAGGCTGCCACGGCGATCAAGCGGTTCAGGGTTGGAGCTGAAGTGGAGACGGGGCGCAAACTGCGCCTACTCCGCACTGACCGCGGTGGCGAGTTCACCGTGGCCACGTTCGCCGAGTACTGCGCAGACGAGGGCATCGGGCGCCAATTGACCGCGCCATACTCGCCGCAACAGAACGGCGTGGTCGAACGCCGGAACTAGACGATCGTCTCCACCGCGCGAAGCCTGATGAAGGCAATGGGCGTGCCCGCAAGGTTCTGGGGGGAGGCCGTGACCACTGCGGTTTACCTCCTGAACAGATCGCCGACGAAGAGCATTGAAGGCCAAACTCTGTTCGAGGTATGGCATGGCTATAAGCCTGATGTGAACTACTTACGTGTCTTTGGATGTGTGGCGCACGTGAAGGTGACGAAGCCAAACCCGGCGAAGCTTGATGATCGGAGCACTCCCATGGTGTTCCTCGGGTACGAGCCGGGTTCGGCGGCGTATCGCGTCTACGACCCCGTCAAGAAACGCGTGCACGTGTCGCGTGACGTCGTGTTCGACGAGGGTGCACGGTGGGACTGGGAGAAGAGCGGGACGGCTGCCGACGCCGTGCCGTTCCATGTCGAGGTGTTCACGCACCCGGTCACTACGGCGGCCACGGCAGCTGATTTCTCCATTGGGCAGGGCTTGGTCCAAAACTCTGCCTGGCAGGAGACCACGGCACGGAGGAGCTGCACACCGCCACCAAGTCCTGCCACGGGCTGGACCACGCCATGGTCTGCTGCTGCATCTTCACCAGCATCTGCAGGATCGGGCGCGACTGCGGCCTCTACGACACCACCAAGGCCGCAGCACCCGATGATCACGAGGGCGCGTGATGGCATCGTCAAGCCCAAGGACTACAGCGACTACGTCATGAAAGCAGATGCAGAGGTACACGACGATGACGTGTGCTTCGTGGCGGCAGAAGAGCCAGCCTCAGTGGACGCTGCACTGAGCGAGGCGTGCTGGAGGCACGCCATGGACGCCGAGCTGGCGTCAATTCGCGACAACGAGACCTGGGAGCTCGCCACGCTCCCACGCGGCCACAAAGCCATTGGGCTCAAGTGGGTTTATAAGGTGAAAAAAGATCCTGCAGGTCATGTGCTGAAGCACAAAGCGCGCCTTGTTGCCAAGGGATATGCGCAGCGGCAGGGGGTGGACTTCGACGAGGTGTTTGCGCCGCTGGCACGGATGGAGACCGTGTGGCTGCTGCTGGCGCTCGCCGCGCATTGTGGCTGGCAGGTACACCATATGGACGTGAAATCCGCGTTCCTCAATGGTGATATCGCGGAGGAGGTCTACGTGCACCAGCCACCAGGCTACATCGACCCCGACGGTGAGCACAAGGTGCTCCGGCTGCGCAAGGCGCTCTACGGACTTCGCCAAGCACCACGCGCTTGGAACGCCAAGCTGGATGCCTCCCTGGTATCACTTGGATTCGAGCGAAGCCCTCTCGAGCACGCCGTATACAAGAGGAACAGCGGCACGACCACGCTGCTCGTCGGCGTCTATGTGGATGACCTGATCATCACCGGCACGGACGCCAACGACATCGCCGTGTTCAAGGAACAGATGCACGAGCTGTTCGAGATGAGCGATCTCGGTCTCCTGAGCTACTATCTTGGGATCGAGGTCAGGCAAGAGGCACGATCACGCTCTGCCAGAGCGCCTACGTCGGCAAGATCTTGGAGGCTGCAGGCATGGCAGGATGCAACTCCTGTCATACGCCAATGGAGAACCGCCTGAAGCTGAACAAGGCGGGCATTGGCGACGTGCTGGACGCGACGAGCTACAGGAGCCTCGTCGGTAGTTTCCGGTACCTCTGCAACACCCGTCCTGACATCACGCACGCCGTCGGGATGGTGAGCAGGTACATGGAGGCACACACGGCTTCACACTGGGCTGCAGTGAAGCAAATTCTGCGCTACATCAGCGGGACGGCTGGGTACGGGTGCAGGTACAAGAAGGGCACCACAAGCGAACCAGCACTGGTAGGCTTTAGCGACAGCGATCTCGCTTGGGATGTAGATGATCGGAGGAGCACCACTGGCATCGTGTTCTTCCTCGACTCCGGCATCATCACGTGGACATCTCAGAAGCAATCGGTGGTGGCCCTGTCATCGTGTGAAGCGGAGTACATGGCGGCGGCCAAGGCAGCTTGCCAAGCTGTGTGGTTGAGCAGGCTGCTCGGAGAGCTGATCGGCAAGCCTCCGGCGACGGTGAAGCTGCACGTGGACAACAAGTCCGCGATCGAGCTAAGCAAGAACCCAGTGCATCATGAACGGAGTAAGCACATTGACACTCGATTTCATTTCATTCGTGAGTGCATTGAGGACGGCAAGGTGGACATTGATCATGTGAGCACCAATGGACAACTTGCTGACATTCTGACCAAGGCGTTGGGCCGTGTCAAATTCGCGGAGATGCGACTGAAGCTTGGCGTCATCGAAGTATCTGATGGACGTCAGGATTAGGAGGAGATTTGTTGACATTGTAATCCTGTCGTCCCTGTATCTCGCTAGGTAGTTTTAGTTTTTCAGAAAAAACAAACACCGCGTGCGCACGAGTCTGTTCGTGCCATGACCGGTTCTTCCTTCTTTGTAGCTAGATAGAGCTGCTGTGCGCGTATCGTGGGATGGCACGAGGTCAAGCGCGCATGGTGGCACCGCTAGGACGTGGACGAGTGGATGTGGGATGGCACGGCCGCATAGCTCGCACACGATCCTGTTTTGCTTTCGTATAAGTAAGAGAGAAAACGGAAAAAGCTGCAAGCAGTACGCAGCACAAAAACCACTGTCTCCCGAGTCATTCTCTGAATTTTCGGACATCTGTCTCCGGACGTGCGACGGGCGGTCCCCCGCTCACCCACCGGCCACCGCCAACAGCCGTCCATACGAGTGATAGGGCCAGTTTGGTTCATATTGGCGATTTCGCGTTTGAAAATTTTGCAATATTAAAGTTGCGTGAAACCGCGAGATAAACATACAGTACTTCTCAAAGGAAATTTCAAATGATCGTCGGCATACGACGAAATTGGTAAAATTCATCTAAAAACTCTAAATATAAGCACAAATTTGAGAAAGTTCAGTCCGGAATCACCACATCGATACGCCTTGTTTTCGTGTCGAAACATAGTTTCGAGGGATTAGGTGAAAGATACACTAAATAAGGTGAGCAGATCAAAAACCTGACACCGAACGTGTGTTCCCGGGTGTCTAGCTGAATCAATCATTCCTCCGGGGGCAGATTTTGAGGCACGGAAGTGTGCATCCTTGATCTGAGGCCTCGTGCAGATAACCAAACACAGAAAATAATTCATCTGGCATCTATGATTGGATTATTGCAGGTAACCAAACACGTCCATCGTAACGGATAAAACAAGAGCTAATTACACTTTTCATCCCACGACTTGTACAAAAAGATCGTTTTCATCCCACATCTTGCAAAGCGGACATTTCAGTACCACAACTTGTCTAGTTTGAACAAATTTAGTCCAAATCAATCTAAAGGCGACAAGTGTCATTGTAATTTTTACAGAAAAACCCCTATATTTTTTCTGGCGCATATCAGCCAGGGTGCTGGCTTTACCTGCGGGTCCCACATGTCAGTAGCAGAAGAAACAATTAAAAGAAATGTGCCAGAATGGGGAGTCGAACTGAGGATTGCGCGCCTGAAGACATCACGCGCTAGCCATTGTATCACATGCA